>ML677516.1:471033-502182 GCA_007922305.1 Dermatemys mawii
CACGAAAGCTTATGCTCTAAAATTTTAGTTAGTCTTTAAGGTGCCACAGGACTCTTTGTCACTTCTGCAATTCCAGACTAACACGGCTACCCCTCTGATTCTTTCCCTTTGTTGTTCTCTGGGCTGCAGGGACACGGAGCAGCAATGCTATAAGCAGAAATGCTGTGTAAGGTTTGAACCTAGAAGAAATTATGTGGATAGGGAATATTTAGCTAGTTGTGGTCAGATTTATTTCTTTATTTGGCTCATGGATCTCCTCTGCTTTAACCCCAAATGCTTTTGTTTGCTTGTAACCTTTAAGCGGAACCCCTAAGAAAACTATTTTGGGTGCTTAATTTTTGTAATTATTTCTTTAAGATCTAGCAAAAGGCCTAAGTTCCAGATGTAATTTTTTCCTTCTTGTTTTTAAGAACAGGATTGGATTTTTTGTGTCCTAAGAGGTTTGTGCATATTGTTTGATTAGCTGGTAGTCACAGCTAATTTCCTTTATTTTCTTTCTCAGCTCTTCTCCAGGGGGTAAAAGGGCTTGAGGGTACCCCACAGGGAGGAATTCCCAAGTGCTCCTTCCTGGATTCAAAGGGTTTTTTTGCATTTGGGTGGTGGCAACATTTACCAAGCCAAGGTCAGAGAAAAGCTGTAACTTTGGAGTGTAATACAAGCCTGGGGTGGCAAGTATTAATTTTTAAAATCCTTGTGGGCCCCCACTTCCTGCACTCAAAGTGATAGAGTGGGGATTCAGCCTTGATACCTGTTTCTTCCAGTCCCAGGGGAAAGGTCTTTCCCTTTGTGCTGCTGCAGGTGAGACAGGAGAAGATAAAATTTCTTGTCATATTTTACAGAAAAGATCAATCAAATACAAAAAGAGCCAGAGTAGGAGAAAACTCTAATCTAGACCAACAGTTACTCTCCCCACCATCCCTCACACAATTTTATCCCTTGACACCATGTGAAGCAAAGCAAGCCATGAGAAATATTTGAGCCACCACTTGTGAGGCACGCTTAAAGCATATACTAGCATAGCTATATCAGAGAAGGGTGTGCCCCGAGAGTGTGTGAGGAGTCTCCCCTGCATAGTTTTGACTCCAGAGAACGTTAGGAGGAGGGGAAGCCACAGCCATGCCCCATTTCATCCTCTTCCCCCACCCCCAAGTGCAGCAGTCCCTGCTTTGGCTGCTTCTACTAACTGTAGTCTGGCCCATTTCTCCTTGTTCACACCTCTCTTTCTTTCATCCCGTTGCATCCTGACATTAACCTAGATGAGAGCGATCTGGCTACAGACTGTGCCTCCAACTACTAAACCATCTCCCTTCTCTTTTTCATCTCTCAGTGTATTGAATGTGCTGTTTACCATCCCTTTCTGGAGTTCCTTTCCTCCAGTTGGATCCTAGAGCCTCTCCAATCTGGCTTTTCCTCTTGCACTCAACTAAAACCACTCTCACCCAAGTCTCTAATGATCTCTTCTCAGCCAAATCCCAGAATCAGTACTCCATCCTTTTATAGATTCTAAAGCCAGAAGGAAGCACTCTGATTATCTCACTTAGTGAGTGGCAGGTTAGTGCAGGGGTCACCTCGGCAACCTTTGAGAAGTGGTGTGCCAAGTCTCCATTAATTTAAGGTTTCACATGCCCGTAATAAATTTTACATTACAGCGACTGGTGGACGGAGTCCTAGACTGGCAGTGGGCTGAGCAGGGCCAGTGGCTGGGATCCCAGTTGGCACTGGCCGGCAGAGGGAACCCCAGACTGGGAGCAGGCTGAGCCACTCAGCCTGCTGCTGGTCTGGGGTCCATCCACCACCCCTGCGAGCTGGGGTTCCCAGCCTCCAGCCCCGCTCAGCCCGCTGCCAGCCCAGGGTTCAGTCCATCCATCTGCCAGCCTCTGCCAGCCAGGGTCCCGGCTGCCGATCCTGCTCAGCCCACTGCTGGTCTGGAGTTCTGTCCATCCAGGCTGGCAACAGGATGAGTGGGGCTGGCGGCCAGGACCCCGGCTAGCAGGGGTCAGGGGACGGAACCCCAGACTGACAGCGCAGGCTGCAGATGGAGCCCCAGACTGACAGTGGGCTGAGCAGGGCTGGCAGATGGGACCCCGGCTGGCAACAGAGTGCCTTAAAGATCAACTCGCGTGCCGCCTTTGGCACATGTGCCACAAGTTGCCAACCCTAGGGGTAATGCATTGTGCATTCACATACAAGTTTGCTGCGTGCTAAATCTCTGAGTAGACAAGCCCCAAGAGTTGTGATGGATTCTCCATAATTGGCAATTTTAAAACAAGATTAAAATGTTTTTAAAAGATCTGCTCTAGTTCCAACAAGAATTAATTCAGGGAAGTCCTATAGCCTATGTTATATATGATGTCAGACTGGATGATCACCATGATTCCTTCTGGCTTTATAATTTACAAGTCCGTCCACAACACAGCTAAAATATTCATCCTGGCTCTCATTATCTTTCTCCTCTGGCCTTGATAAAGACTATCTCAGCCCACTCATATCCACTCGAGTGCTGCTGCAAAAATCATTTTTCTAGCCTGTTGCTCTGACCATGTCACCCCTCTCTTTGCACTGCTCCACTGGCTCCATCTCTATTGTATCAAATATCTGCTTGTCTTCACTTTCAAGGCTCTGCCTGGCCTATCCACACACACTCTATCATCTTTCAGTTAGTATCGAAAGGTTGAGTCATGCCTTTGATCAGGCCTAGATGTCAGCTCTATCACATGCTTCTTAGTTTCAAGTAAGCATCTTTGTGCTTTCTCTGATGCGAAACACTTCCTATAAACTTTCACAAAGCCAATTCATTGTCCTTCAAATCCCTCCTTAAAACTCTCCCTTTCCTTCAAAACATTTGACAACAGTTAGGCTACTGGTGGGCTAAGTCTCACTGTTTTCTTGTACTCTCCCATCTGTTAGCATCTTTCATTGTCTTATTCTTAGATTCATAGGCGCTGACTCAGTGAGTGCTCCGGGGCCAAAGCACTCACTGAAAAAAATAGGGGGTGCTCAGCACCTACCAACCACAACTGTTCAGCAGGACCCTGGAACTCGCCACCAATCATCTGTTGGGCAGAGGCTGCTGATCAGTTATTTGATGGCTGGTGGGAGATGCTCGGGGGAGGGTGGAGAGGAGCCAGTGGTGGGCACAGGAAAGGCCTCAGGGGTGGGGGCTGAGAGTAGCGAGTGAAGGGCAGAGGGGCCCTGAGGGAGGTGGTGCAGTGGGGCAGGAAGAGACAGAGCACGAGTGGGGCCTCAGGGGAAGAGGCAGAGTGGGGGCAGGACCTTGGGGCAGAGCCAGGGGTGTGCATCCACTAGGAAAAACAGAAATCAGTGCTATGCTTAGATTGTAGGCTCTTTGGAACAGGGACTGTCTTTTTCCGTGTTTGTACAGCACTTAGTACAGTGGGGTCCTGCTCCATGACTGGTGCTCCTAGGCATTTTGATAATACAAATAATAAATAGTAACAATAACATCATATGTTTGAACAGTGCCTAGCACAATGGGGTCCTAATCATGAAACTATTCGTAAATAATAATTAACTAGATTCATTCCTGGGTTAATCCAATATGGTAATTCCTGTGTACATGGAAAATTTGTACAAACAGATCAGCTGGTCCAGATGATATTCATCATAAACTATTAACAGAATTAAGAATTAAACTTATTTTTGAAAAACCATAGACACTAGACGAGTTACCAGAAAAAACTAGATGTAGCATCAGTTTTCAAACAGTGAAAACAGGAATGCACCAACCTAAATGACTAGCCTTCCCTACTTGGTAAAATAATTGAACAAATATGAAGTCAGAACAAAAATCATTGACCACTGAGGGGGAAACAAAATTATGAACGCTAAAGAGCAGGAGTGATTTTATGGATAAAAGATCTTGTTGTACCAACTCAGTAGAATCATAGTAGCGTACAAGGGGCTCAATGCAAGTGGATTTTATTAACATATTAGATAGGGTGGCTTATGAAAGTTTAGCTTTCCAATATGTCTGGTTATTACTCAGCCTGTGGACTGATGACTTTCTGAGGACCATTAACAAAGAGTAACAATAAAGGGCAGTGTATAGAGTGGCAGAGCATAGGGGCCTGGAAGGTGTTCCGTGGGGTTATATGTGTCGAGGTTAGAAACAGTGTGGTATAACCACCCCATTAATGACTAGGCTGAGGGATTAAATAGGTTAATGAGATTCTTTAGAGTTAATAAATTGAGAGAAGCCACAAATCCAAGTCAGGACACAGAAATGATCCAAATGCATCCCTGAAGAGTTGGAGACCTGAGCAAGGATGGCAGAGTAAGACTCACCATGGATGCATGCAGCTAATACATCTGGGGAAGGTGAACCCAGATCAAAGGCCAGATCATAAACTGCTTACATTCATTATGGGCAAACAGATTCATGGATTCCAAGGCCAGAAGGGACAATCTAGCCTGACTTCCTGTATAATACAGGCCACAGAACTTCCCCAAAATAATTCCAAGAGCATGTCTTTCAGAAAACCATCCAATCTCGATTTCAAAATTGTCAGGATGGAAAATCCACCATGACCCTTGGTAAATTGTTCCAATGTTTAATTACACTCACTATTTAAAATGTATACTTTACTTCCTGTCTGAATTTGTCTAGCTTCAACTTCCAGCTATTGGATTGTCCTATACTTTTCTCTGCTAGATTGAAGAGCCCTTTATTAAATATTTGTTCCCCACGTAAATATTTATATACTGTAATCAAGTCACTCTTAAAATTTCTCTGTGTTAAAGTAAATATAGCTCTCTGAGTCTATCGTTATAAGTCATATTTTCTAATCCTTTAATCATTCTAATGGCTTTACTCTGAACTCACTCCAGTTTATCAATGTCCTTCTTCAGGGTGGACACAAGAACTGGACACAGTAGTCTGGTAGCAGTTGTACCAGTGCCAAATACAAAGGTAAAATAATTTCTCTACTCCTACAGAGATTTCCCTGTTTATGCATCCCAGGATCACATTAACTTTTTGGCCACAGCATCATACTGGGACTCATGTGCAACTGATTATCCACCATCCCCCTCCCCCCAAAAAAAATCTTTTTCAGAGTTACTGCTTCTCAGGATAGAGTCCCCCATACTGTCAATATGGCTTGGTTCTTTGTTACTAGATATAAACATTTATATTTAACCATATTCAAATGCATATTGTTTGCTTGTGCCCAGTTTACCAAGCAATTCAGACTGCTCTGAATCAGTCACCAGTCCTCTTAATTTACTACTTTCCCTATTTTTGGTGTCATCTGCAAACTTTTTCAGTAAGGATTTTATGTTTTCTATGAGGTAATTTGTAAAAATGTTTAACAGCCTACAGCCAAGAACCAGTTCCTGCAGACTATGCTGGAAATATACCCACTCAATGACAATTACCTGATTACAATTAAATTTTGAGACCTATCAGTTAGCGTGTTTTTAATACACACAATATGTTCCATGTTAATTTTATATAATTATAGTTTTCTAATCAAAATAGAGTGCAGTACCAAGTCAAATACCTTACAGAAGTCTAAGTATATTACGTCAACACTATTACCTTTATCAACCAAACCTTATCAACCTTAATTCACCCCATCTCATTAAAAAAAGATATCAAATTAGTTTGACAGGGCCCATTTTCCATAAACCCATGTATCAGCTGCTTTGTTTTCTTGCCATGGATCAAGGCCTTTAATTAATCAGGTCACCCCATTTGCTTTCTTTTAAAATGGCTCATTAGCTTTCTTGCAGTCTTCTGGAACGTCCTCAGTGCTCCATGACTTATTGAAAATCATAATGGTGCAGTGAGCTCCTCCACCCAGCTTTGTTAAAACTCTTGCATTCAAGTTATCTAGACCTACTGATTTAAAAATATCTGACTTTAATAGCTTCAGTCTAACATTCTCCAGATAAACTGGAATGGAAAGACTGTTACCATCATCACATGTTGAGATGGTATTGTTTGTTTCTTCCCCCAGAACAGAACAGAAATATTTATTGAACACTTTTGCCTTTTCTGCATTGATAATTCAACTATTCCCATCTAGTAATGGACCAATACCTTTCTTTTTGTTCCCAGTAGATGTAAACAGGCTCTGAATGAATGCTTTCCTGACAGTATGAGGGTGAGAGACTCTGGGTGTGATGATGTAAATACAGTTTGCTCCTGCTTTGCTTAGATTTGCTTGGATATTCAGGAGATGGAGTGGTATTTTGCTCATTGTAATCAGCTTAGCTGATGTTGGGTCACAAATCATGATAGTACCAAATGCAGGGATAGTGAAATGCTGTTATCAACACTGTAATTATTGTGGGAATGCAAGAAAGCAGGACTGTGCTTAACCTGTTCCAAATGGGCGGGGGGGGAATGGGGAGTGGAATCACCCTTAGCGGAGAAGACCTCATGGGGCAATGGGTTTGACTGCTGAAGTCCTGTGAAAGTAAGAGTGGTGAGTATAAGGAGTCCTAGTCAGGATGTTGTATGCCCCTGAGGTCTTCTCTAGACTGGTTTAACCTGTTCTTCCCACAACCTTAATTCATCCCCTATATACATATGTATTCTGATAAAGTCTTTAATTATCTGATCACA
This sequence comes from Dermatemys mawii, assembly GCA_007922305.1. Classification (NCBI taxonomy): domain Eukaryota; kingdom Metazoa; phylum Chordata; order Testudines; family Dermatemydidae; genus Dermatemys; species Dermatemys mawii. The sequence goes on from ML677516.1 coordinate 477,626, forward strand.
TATTATTTCCCCATAGGATCCCTGTCTCAATCTGTGCACAGGATGGATGGGGCTCTGGGAATGATTTGGAGTTGTGTAGTGAAGGAAGCTGTCTGCTGGACCCTTGCCTTATTTGTTGCAGAAGCTGGAAGATATGTAGTGAACAAGGCAGGAGTTTGCAGGAAAAGAAGAGAGTTGTGTGTCTAATGCAACTGAATTACACCTTGGAAAACTGGATTCTGTCCCTGTCTCTTACAAAAATTCCTGTGTGATGGTGGGCAAATCACTTGAACCAAACTTTTCACAAGTGGCTACTAATTGTATGTTCCTCCTTTTTTTGGCATAGCAACTTAAATAAATATTTACATATTTTTGGGACTATAGGGCAAGAATCAACGTATTAGTGGTTAGGGCACTTATGTGGGAAGCAAGAAACCCAGGTTCCAGTCCCCGTGCACCAATTAGTAATTATTTATACGCAGTGGAGATGTTTCAACAGGAATGATTTCTGCTCCAGAATACTCAGTAGCCCAGTGGTTCAGGACACTTTCCTGAGAAATGGGAAACTCAAGTCCCTGCTTCACATGAGGCAGAGTGGGGTGGATTTGAACCTGAGTCTCCTACACCCTGGGTGAATGCTCTGACAAGTGGATTAAAAGTTATGGGGATTGGGGGAGGACACCTCTATTTTTCACAAAAGCACACTAACCTGGCCTAGGCACCTAGCTCTAGGAGAAGGTTCACAATTCCAAGTTAAGGGAGGCAGCTCCCTTTGGCCTGACTTTAGGTATCTAAGCCCCTTAGGCTGTTGGTTTTCAAACTTTTTTTGCCAGCAACCCAGTTGAAGAAAATTCATAGACTTATACAAGAATCATAGAATAGTAGGGTTGGAAGAGACCTCAGGAGGTCATCTCATCCAATCGCCTGTTCAAAGCAAGACCAACACCAACTAAATCATCCCAGCCACCACCTCCCTAGGTAACCCATTCCACTGCTTCACCACCCTCCTAGTAAAATAGTGTTTCCTAATATCCTACTTAGACCTCCTCCACTGCAACTTTAGACTATTGCTCCTTGTTCTATCATCTGCCACCACTGAGAACAACCAAGCTCCATCCTTTTTGGAACCCCCCTTCAGGTAGTTGAAGGCTGCTATCAAATCCCTCCTCACTCTTCTGCAGGCTAAAAAAGCCCAGTTCGTAAGTCACGTGCCCCAGCCCCCTGATCATTTTCATTGCCTTCCGTTGGACTCTCTCCAATTTTTCCACATCCTGTCTGTAGTGGAGGGGCCCAAAACTGGACACGGTACCCCAGATGTGGCCTCACCAGTGCCGAACAGAGGGGAAGAATTAAGTCCCTCGATCTGCTGGCAATGCTCCTAGTAATGCACCCCAATATGTCATTATCCTTCTTGGCAACAAGAGCACACTATTGACTCATATCCAGCTTCTTATCCACTGTAACCCCTAGGTCCTTTTCTGCTTAGCCAGTCAGTCCCCAGCCTATAGCGGTACATGGGATTCTTCTGTCCTAAGTGCAGGACTCTGCACTTGTCCTTCTTGAACCTCATCAGGTTTCTTTTGGCCCAATCCTCCAATTTGTCTAGGTCCCTCTGAACCCTATCCCTACCCTCCAGCATATCTATCTTCCCCACTCCCCCAGCTTAGTATCATCTGCAAACTTGCTGAGGGTGCAATCCATCCCATCGTCCAGATCATTAATAAAGACATTGAACAAAACTGGTCCCAGGACTGACCCCTGGGGCACTCCGCTTGATACCAAGTAGACATCGAGCCATTGATCACTACCCTTTGAACCCAACAATCTATAGTCCATTCATCCAATCCATACTTTTTTAACTTGTTGGCAAGAATACTGTGGGAGACCGTATCAAAAGCTTTGCTAAAGTCAAGAAACATCACGCCCACCACTTTTCCCATATCCATAGAGCCAGTTATCTCATCCTAGATGGCAATCAGATTGGTCAGGCATGACTTGCCCTTGGTGAATCCATGTTGACTGTTCCTTATCACCTTCTCCTCCAAGTGCTTCAAAATGGATTCCTTGAGGACCTGCTCCATGATTTTTCCAGGGACTGAGGTGAGGCTGACCGGTCTGTGGTTCCCCAGATTCTCCTTCTTCCCTTTTAAAAAATTTATTGATGCCCGCAACCCAAGGGAGCTGGGGATGAGGGGTTTGGGGTGTGGGAGGAGCTCAGGGCTGGGGCAGAGGGTTGGGGTGCAGGGGTCAGGGCTGTGGGGTGGGGCTGGGAATGAAGGGTTCAGGGTGTGGGAAGGGGCCTTGGGCTGGAGAAGGGGTTTGGGATGTGTGAGGGGATCAGGGTTCTGGGCTGGGGTGCAGGCTCTGGGGTGGGGCCAGGGATAAGGGGTTTGGGGTACATGAAGGGGTTCTCAGTTGGGGGGCTCAGGGCTGGGGAAAGGGGTTGGGGCACAGGCTTACCTCAGGTGGCTCCCAGTCAGCAGCACAGAGGGGTGCTAATGCAGGCTTCCTGCCTGTCCTAGCACTATGTACTGCACTGCACCCTGGAAGTGGCCAGCAGCAGGTCCGGCTCCTAGGCAGAAGTGTGCAAGCAGCTCTGCATGGCTCTCACCCACAGGCACCCCCCTCCCAGTCCCCATTGGCTGGGAATTGGCCAATGGGAGTGCAGAGCCAGTGCTTGGCGTGGGGGCAGCCCACAGAGCCCTGTGCACCCCTTCTCCCCACTTAGGAGCCGGACCAGCTGCTGGCTGCTTCCGGGACACAGCGCAGTGTCAGAACTGGTAGGAACAAGTTTGCCTTAGCCGGACAGCACCACCGACAGGACTTTTAACAGCCCTGTTGGCAGTTCTGACCAGGGCCGTTGTGACCCAGTACCTTACATTCTGCAACCCAGTACTGGGTCACAACCCGCAGTTTGAAAACCACTGCCTTAGGTCACACCATTCTCCTTGGCATTTCCTACTGGCTAGCTTAGACAGTTCCCTGCTCGGCATGCTGACTTTTCGGAATCCCATTCTTAGGCCACCACCTCTCAGGCTGACCAGTATTGTTTCCTTGAACTTCCTTGACAAAGCCCTGGCTGGGATGATTTAGTTGGGAGCTGGTCCTGCTCTGAGCAGGGGTTGGACTAGATACCTCCTGAGGTCCCTTTCATCTCTGACATTCTATGATACTATGAACTCCCCCATCCGTTTCCCCTTGTCTTATACTTATACTGCAAACTCTCTGAGGCATGAACTGTCTATTTGTTCTGTGTTTGTACAGCACCTGGCATGGTGGGAACCTGGTCTACGACTGGAGCTCCTAGGCACTACAAGAATAGGCTCCTAACTTTCTCCGAGCATTATATAAGGCACCTAACTCAGGGTTGTAAATTCCACTGGATGGCAGGGAGCCAATCCCCTTGTGAATCCTACCCCACACAACTCTTTCCCCCACTTACTGTAGCTGGGGTCTTGTCCTGTCCGTCTCTATGCAATTTTTAGTGCAGTTCAATTAGATTTTATTGACATGGCTGGCTCTAGGAGTTCTGCTGTAAGAAAAGAGGCAGAGAACTCTCAGGTCTCTGTCAAGGTGCGTGCGTGTGGGGGGGGGGGCGGGGAATGTTACAATCCCACAGAGGCTGCACACTATCTGTGGACTATGATCCCTTGTGTCCATTTGTCAGAGCAAACAGGAAGCACTCCAAACCTCCCCACCCCATCAGAGACTTCCCTGTATTTGTCAGGAATTGGGTTACCAAGGTGAGTCAGCTCACAGCTTCCCTCATTGGAGCTGCCTCCTAAGCTGCTCCCTCTACTGCAGTCCTGGGCACCACCCTTTGCACAACCAGTCACAGCTGTTGCCAAGTTTAATAAGGTAGAACATGAAAGACAAAGTAACAGGCAGCTGCCCCACCCTCAACCTAGGGAAATATCACTTTGTTAACCCTGTGTGGTCTGGAATCTTTTGTCCAGACATTTCCTCTCACCTAGGCATGAGCCATCTCTCTCCCTGGCCTAAACCCTCTACCCTGGAGCATGCTGCATTTTTTTCTCAGCCTTTTTGTCATTCCCTGGCTCTGGCTGGGGAGGTTGGGGGTGTGCACACAGTTTGGGTGGGGGGTAACCCCTGTGGGAATGATTACTAGTAGCATTACTGTCATGCTGAAGGCTGCAGCCACTCAAATTGTGCTGTGCACTGCTCAGGTGGGTAGTGAGACATAGGCTCGGCCCCCAAACAGCTCACACTCTGAGTGCCAATTTGTAAGCCAAGAATCTCCAGATAGATGCAGTTTCTCAGTGTGGTGAAGTTCCAGGTCTCCATTGCAAAGGGGGATGCCAGCCCACAATGAGGCTGTGCTGGGTGCAGATAAAGGCAGCATTTTAGCTCTCTAAGTGGAATCTGGGGGGGTATTTATAGCCGTTACTGGGGGAGGGGGTTTGATGTCATGGTTATTGTATCCTATTGTACTCACCAATCACTTGATGCTAGAAGGTGTGAATATGCTTATAGGCCCCTCAGAGCTTGAACGTTTTTGTTGCAACTTTGCAACATGAGCCTATGCTAGTGAAGACCAAAAAGTTAGAAATCATCTTTAGAACTAACCCAAGTGGGTGGCCATCTGCTGCTAGATACAAGCTATCCTGTCACACTGTGGGGGACACTGGGCCTGCTCTGACCTCACTGTTGGTCATCTGCTGAGGGAAAGGGCTGGGAACACTCCCTAATGGAGCTGTGCAAGGCTCAGTCAGGGCATGTCTAAATCACTTTCTTTTCAGTCTGTGAAGTGTTGAATTTCAGAATCCCTGGGAGCCACAGGGAGTTGTTTTGCCCTTCTTGCAGGAAGAGACCTGAGTGATAGGCTGTGGGGAAGACGGGAAGGGAGAGGCAGACAGCCTGTGCCTCAGGAATGCGCTGCCCTTATCTCTCACTTTTTTGCAGTCCTGGGGAATAACTCTCTCCAGAGTTTGTGCCTTGCTCGCTCGCTTACTCACTCTCTGCCCTGGGTGGAGCTTCACTCTGGCCTGTCTGAGGTGCCAGTGAATCAGGCTTCAGGCACGTCAGGGAGAGAGGCAGAGCCCAGAGCAAGACCTACCATCTGTGCTGGCTCACCTGGGAAGGTAGGAAAAGTTTAGACTTCCTAAATTATTTACTCGGAGGGTCTCAGGAGACTCACCGGGGCTCTGGCCCTGGAGAGAGCAAGCCAAGGCTGCAGGTGAGGGGGAGTTTGGGAACCAGGGACTCTCCCAGTTCGCAGTGGGGGTGCGTTGCCTCAGGCGGTTGCTGTAGTGTCTAAACCAACCATTCTTTCACAGTTTATGAATGGGAGTCCAGCAGGTCATCTCAGCAGGCGAGGATCCTAGCAGACTGGCTGGGAGGGAAAGGGGATTGCAGCAGAGACTAACCAAAACTGCTTGTTGGGGGGAAGAGGGTCCCTGTAAAGACCGGGGGGCAGGGGCGTTGCGGAGGAATGCTGTTCTCATCTGTCCCAACCCCTGGGGCAAGATTCTTCCTTACAGCTTTTCATCAGGTCTCTGTCCAGTTTTCTTCTGAATGCCCCAAAGAAAGTAACTTTTCTGATTCCACCTGGGAGGGGATCCCCACCTGATGGAAGCTGCATGCATGTGACTCACTCCTCAGACGGATGCCTGTGGCATATCTTCAGAGAATCATAGACTATCCAGGTTGGAAGGGACCTCAGGAGGTATCTGGACCAACCCCCTGCTCAAAGCAGGACCAAGCCCAATTAAATTAGACAGGAAATGCTGCGCTGAGAGGTCTGGTCAGCGCATTAAGATGAAAAAGACTAACTGGGTTGCAGGACTGGAAAGGGGAGGAGGTAAGGTGGGCAGGGACAAAGAAACAGTTGCTGCCACCCTCTGCTGTTTTGCCTGCCCTGGCCTCCCTTCATATATATTGACACACACACACACACACATGCAGAGACACACGTACATGCACTCTCACGCGTTTTCCTCTGCAGATGGAAACCCTTGTCTGTCCGGTGACAGAACTCTACGATGTGTGTAGAGAGAGGGGAAGGCCCAGTGCTTAATTTGTAATGAAAGAGGGGATGGGGCTCAAGCAGTTTGTTTTATATTCATAACTGATGCAGCAAGCCCAGCAATGCAGGGGCTATGAACTGCCAAGTCAAAAGGTGCCAGGGCTCAGCCCTGGCACAAGTTAAGCACTGGGAAGGCCTCCTTTCTCAGGCACTCAGAAATGGTTCTGGTGAATGAAATGGAATTCAGCACTGGGCTGGCTTCAGACCGGGGCTCTCTATATTGCTGGGGCAATCGTGGAAATGGGGACTTGAAGGAAGTGTCTATGGCAGGGGTGGGCAAACTATGGCTGGGGGACACATCTGGCCCTTCAGTCATTTTAATCTGGCCCTCGAGGTCATTCCGGGGAGCAGGGTTGGGGGTTTGCCCCACTCTGCATATGCCATAACTCTGCACAGCTCTTGGAACCAGTTGCATGTCCCCTGTGGCTCCTACATGAAGTGGCAGCCAGGGGGCATCATGCTGCCCTGCCTCAAGTGCTGCCTCCGCAGCTCCCATTGGTTGGGAACCACGACCAAGGGGAGCTGCAGGGGTGGTGCCTGCAAATGTGGCCGTGCGCAGAGCCCGTGGCCATGCCTCTGCATAGGACTCAGAGGGGACATGCTGCTGCTTCCGGAGCTGCTTGAGGTAAGAGCCATCTGGAGCCTGCACCCCGACTCCCTCCCACACCCCAACCTGCTGCCCCAGCCCTGATTTCCTTCCTGCCTTCTGAACCTCTTGGTCCCAGCCTGGAGCCCCCTTCCACACCCCAGAGCCCGCACCCCCAGAGTCTCCGCCACCCAACACATCCCCAGCCCCCTGCCCCAGCTCAGAGCCCCCTCCCACACCCTGAACCGCTCTTTTCTGGCCCCACCCAAGAACACCCCCCCCCCCCCCAGCCAGAGCTCCCACACCCCAACCCCCAATTTTGTGAGCACTTGTGGCCTACCACACAATTTTCATAGCTAGATGTGGCTCTCGGGCCAAAAGGTTTGCCCACCCCTGGTCTATGGTGACTTGATTTGGTTGGAGACACCTTGTTTATAAAGGTTGCACTCAGTTTCAGATGGATTACAGACAGTAGGACAATGGAACAGATGCCTCAGGAGGTTGTGGAAGCTTCTTCACTAGAGGTTTTCAAAGGAGGCTGGTTAGCCAACTATCTTGGATGGTTTAGACAACAAATCCTGCATCTTGGCAGGGGGGTTAGATTAGATAACCCCTTATGCTCCCTTCTAACCTTATGGTTCTACGATTCTCTGTATGCATAAAATGTGATAAGAGGCAAAGAACCTACTGGGCAGAAAAGCTGTAGCTCGCTTTAAAGGGCTATAAGGGGAGGGTTATAACACACCTTTATCCATCCAGCAATGGATCCAAGAGTATCTTCTTTTGGCTGAGTATCTTCTTTTGGCTGGGGCTCTGGAGGGGTTGTCATGCCCTGTCAGAGGTGGAATACTGTTATGGTACTATGAGAAGGCAACATTATCCTCATTTTGTGGGTGTAGGAAGATAACATGTCAAAGTAGGCAAGTGATAGTATCATGATCCATAGTCTGGTATGACTGCACCAAGGGATAGTGCTGGCTCAGGAGACACCTGCATTCAAAGCCCCTATTTTCGTATGGTTAAAACATTCTAAAGTAAAAATTTTCTTCGGCTGTCCCTGGCACATTTCTAGCCCAAATGAGATATTTTGAACTTTTAGTAGAGTTCCATTTGGCAAGTTTTGCACAGTCCCCCGAAGGATGGGGAGTTTTACTAGTGAACTCCTATGACCCAGCCCAGCTTGTAATGAAAACAGATGTTCAGGACAACCCAAAGAAGGGACACTGTAATCAGTTTTGCTGATTTGCCAGAATCTCCCCTCCCCAAATTACACCTCTTGTTGCTTTCCCACTCTGTTACAGACATCCCTCCTGTGGCTCCCTGCTATGTACAAATCCAGTGTGAGGCTCTGACTTTGTCACTTCAAGCCCTTTGCTTGGGGCTGCCCTCCCTGTGTATAACTTTGTGTGCAGACCCTTCCCACACTCAATCTCCCTGCAATTATCAATCTGTTTTAATGTGCAGAAAATAACCAGTTCTAAATATCAGGCTTTGTCCAAGTGGCTTTGTGCAGGCTGGATTTATCTGTCCCTCACACTGGTATTGCAGCAGATTGTTTTACTTTGTGAGCTAGGCAGGGATGACTCATTGTCCTAGTAACCATTTCAAAGGAAAGCTTAGAACATGTGACTTCTTTGCTAGTTTTCTCCTTGCCTTATTCTGGTCTCAGAATCACCTAGATGTTCCGACCGTCTGGCTCACCTTCCACCTCCAAGGAGGGACTATGCCATGAGTCCCTCCTGAACAGAATGGGAAGATAGGACTGAAAAGGGGTCCAGTAGGGTCAATCAGGTGCTGAGAAGGATCCCAATCTCTGTCATCCTGGGGTCTATCTTGTGTCCAACTGTACCCAGTACATTACTAATGTGGATGTTGGCGCTTGTTAGCCTAGTTCATGGGCTGAAGTGTGTATATGCATATACTAGGTATGATACAGACAACTGAATGAAATTGAGAGATTAGGTGAGTTAATACAGGAAAGTGAGTTCCTCACCCACTAACCATGACCTCAACGAGAGCGAAATTCCTTCTAGACTGATGCGGGCAGGTATTGCTCATTTTGACTGGCTCATGTGAAACCATTTTGTGCTAGAATGGGACTGTAGTCCAGTCAAATGCACTAATCCAGAATGGCCAGTACAGGCCGGTCAGATTCTCAGAGAGGAGGTTTAGAACAAGAGCCAATAACATAACAGTGTCACAAAGAAGGCACATGCCTAAATAGAATGATAGGACTGGAAGGGACTTTGAGAGGTCATCTGGTCCAATCCCCTGCAAAAGCCTCCACTGTATCCCAGGCAAAGTTGTTAACCCTCAGCTCAGACTTGATTTTGCAGGCAGACAGAAACAGAGAGAGGTCAGCAGAAAGCACAAAAAAAATAAATAAAGGGAAAGAATAATTGCTGTGAGGGCATTGTGGAGACAATTGGTGAGGCTGTGAAGGTCCAAGTGTGTCCCTAGATCAGTGTCCCTGAGCAACAAAGCAGTCCCAAACTGTTCCTTTCTATGAAGGTGTCCATCCCCATGTCCTGGAAAACAGGTCCTATTTCTTCTCACTTGTATAGGAGCAGGCACTCTGGGTCTGTGATGTGCTCCAGAATCCTTCACAAGGAGTGTTGCAAAGCCCCCTTGGAAGCAGCACTCTGGCCAGTTCAAAGAATTCTGGGAAATGTTTGGGAACTAAAAGTGATGGCTGAGACAAGAAGAAGTGATACAGTGAGACCTAGGTTGGAAGGAGCCTTTGCTGGTGGGAGATAAATCTTTAGGAAAAGAGCCAGGCCCTGGGAGGGCTGAGCCTAGATCCCAGCTCTACAGGTGAACACAGGGACAGTGAATCCATTCTGTCTGTAGCAGAAGGACTAGAAAGCACTAGCAGCCCCTGAGCTGGAGACATCCTACTAGTCCATCATGCCCATCTTTGGGGGTAGGGGGCAGGTAGAGCATGAGTATCCAGTGCAGAACATTAGTGTTCTCTGGTCTCAATTTAAATTTCCACAGCAATGAGATGCCCCCTTAGTCAAAGCAGGTAGGTTTAATTATTTAAATCTGTCCCCATAACTTAAGTTTTCTGGCCCCCGCTTGTTTCTGTGGCTCTTCTGAACTCCCTTCAATTTGTCGATGTTTGCCTGTCATTGTGTCCAGAACTAAACATGATATTTCAGGTGTGAACACACCAGTGCCTTAGCAAGAGACTGTTCACATGAAGCCTCTGGATATGCAGCTTCAAATGCACATTGGTCTGTTTGCTGCCACAGCCCATTGTGAACTCAGGTTTAAGTACTTTGCTAACTGCATGTGTCCAGGCTGTACCTCCCTCTGCTTCCCTGCCAGATCCTAACCCCTCCAGATCCTTTTGAATTACATCTCTGTCCTCACTGGGATTTAGAAGCTTCTCCTTACTGAGTAGGATCTGGGCATTTCACTGGTATCTCAAAAATCCAACAAGTCAAGGAGTTTTTTGTGGAGTCAGTTCCTCTCCACATGCTACTTGTCTCTTATGTGCTGAAAGGTTGTGGCTCTGCGAAAGGCAAGGTGCCTGATCCCAAAAGGTTTTGTGTATATGTCTGTGCATGCAGAGTTGATGCTAGGAACCGGCAGAGATCCCATGGAACCACTCCTTTCCAGGGGATTATCCCATGCACTGCTGCCTCACAGCCGTTCTTTCTGCTGGTGCTTGTAGCACCACGAAGACCTCAATGTCTGGGAGTGTCTGAGGCAGACAAGCAGGTCTAGTCAGGGTGGGGCTCAGCTGAGAGAGAGGCAGGCTGGGAACTAGCTGTGCAAGTGAAACACGTAACAACAAGCACCAGCGGCACAGCACTAGGCAGGAAAATAGCAGAGTGAGCCCGGAGCATTGAGACTTCAGCGGTAGCTGACATCAGGCAGTAGAATGTAAGTGAGAAAGGAATGACTGTGACCCACTTCTCCTTTCACTTACAGCAGATTTACAAGGCATATAACACTGCAGCGATTTTGGGGGCCTCACTCCTGGGTCAGGTGAGGGTTAGAGAAAAAATGAGTCCTGCACAGTTGCTCCTGATTCATAGACTTAAGGCCTGATAGGCCCATTATTATTGATCTAATCTGACCTTCTTTAAACACGGGCCAGATCGTTTCACTTAGTGATTCTATATTGAGCCTATTATTCCTGACTGAACTAGAATGTTTATTTTAGAAAGGCATGCAGTAAGACTTCAAGTGACATGTCCCTAGAAGTTGTTCCAATGGTTCATTACTCTCCCTATTTAAAAAATGCACCTTCTTTTTCATCTGAACGTATCTAGTTTTGGCTTTCTGTCATAGAGAGCTCTGCCTTTGGCTGCTCAGATTAGAAAAGAAGCTCAGTCTAAGGTGGGCTTTCCAGACTAATCAATCTGGTGGTTCACACTGGGCTGAATGAGTGAGAAAAGAGTTGGGCTTAACTCAGTCACATGAGGCTGTGTGGGAGTAGAACGGGGCCTCAGCAGCAGCAGGAGACTTCCCTTAAGGTTCTTAGTCTGAAAGGCCTCCCAAGGTACTAAGGGACACCTATGAACTGTATTCCTTCAAAGGTCTTCAGTGCTTCCCTCAGCTACCAGATGGTAACAGTGGGTGCATGCTGGATGTTCTCTTTTTCCCCTGCTGGCCTCACAGAGAAGTGGAAAGGATACTGCTTCCTGCACAGAAGTCCCTAGAAGCATCAACCAGTCCAGATTCTTTGGACAAGACCAAGCTGAAGGGTGGGAAAGATAGGCCTCTGGAGCAGCATGATCTGTAGACCTGATTCTGTTGCTCTTCATAATCATAGAATCTCAGAGTTGGAAGGGACCTCAGGAGATCATCTAGTCCAACCCCCTGCTCAAAGCAGGACCAATCCCATTTTTGCCCCATATCTCAAAATGGCCCCCTCAAGGATTGAACTCACAGCCCTGGCTTTAGCAGGCCAATGCTCAAACCACTGAGCTATCCCAGACCCTGTGGATTAGTCTGACTCATTGGTACTGGGTCAGACCAATGGTCCATCCAGCCCAGTATCCTGTCTTCTGACAAGTGGCTAATGCCAGCTGCCCCCGAGGGAATGAACAGGGAATCATCAAGTGATCCATCCCGTCGTCCACTCCTAGCTTTTGGTGCATATGGTGTTGCATCCCTGGCTAAGAGCCATTGATGGACCTATCCTCCATACACTTATCTAGTTCTTTTTTTAACCCTGTTATAATCTTGGCCTTCACAATATGGCCTGGCAAAGAGTTCCACAGGTTGACTATGTGTTGTGTGAAAAGGTACTTCCTTTTGTTTGTTTAAAACATGCTCCCTATTAATTTCATTTGGTGACCCCCCCACACTTCTTGTGTTATGTGAAAAAGTAAATAACATCTCCTTATTCACTTTTTCTTTATACCAGACAAGATTTTATAGACCTCTGTGATATCCCTCCTTAGTCATCTCTTTTCCAAGCTGGAAAATCCCAGTCTTATTAATCTCTCTTCATATGGAAGCTGTTTCATACCCTATATCATATTTGTGGCCCTTCTCTGTACCTTTTCCAATTGCAATATATCTTTTTCTGAGATGGGGAGTCCAAATCTGCACACAGTATCAAGATGTGGGCGTACCATGGATTTATATACTGGCATTCTGGTATTTTCTGTCTTGTTATATATCTCTTTACTAATGGTTCCTAACATTCTGTTAGCTTTTTTTGACTGCCTCAGCACCCTGCACAGATGTTTTCAGAGAATTATCCAAAATGACTCCAAGATCTCTTTCTTGAATGATAATAGCTAATTTAGAGCCCATAATTTTGTATGTATAGTTGGGATTATGCTTTCCAAAGTGCATTACTTTGTGTTTATCCTCATTTAATTTCATCTGCCATTTTGATGCTCAGTCACCCAGTTTAGTGAGAACCCTTTGTAACTCTTCACAGTCGGCTTTTGACTTATCTCAAGTAATTTTATATCATATACAAATTTTGCCACCTCATTATTTAACCCATTTTCCAGATCATTTATGAATATGTTGAACAGTACTGGTCTCAGTACAGACTCCTGGGGGACACCACTATTTACCTCTCTCCATTCTGAAAACTGACCATTTATTCCTTATTTTTATGTCCTGTGTCTTATGTGGCCATTTATAGCAATGCAAAAGTGACTGTAAACCAGAGCATCACTCCAGTGTATGTGTGAGTTGCGTCTCACAGGTACAACTCCACCACTTGTATCAAGACTGAGAAACTTTAGAAAGACCTAGCCAAGCTAGCTGACTTGCGATGTAATGGCAGGTGAAATTCACAGTGGAAGAGGGATTTTGGACTCCTAGTACACGTTGCTTCACAAGTGCCTCATCTTGTCCCTTAAGGCCCTTCATAATTGAGCCCCATCCTACTTTATATTTCTATTATCTTGCCATTGACCCTGCCCCCCAACTCTGCTATGCCAACAGTGCTAGTCATGCACCTGCATGACTTGTCCCACCTGCACTTTTGTGTTTTCTCCCATGCTGTCCTTACACATGGAGAAAACTCCTTGTCCTCCTTCAAATCCATTCTTAGAACTTACTTCTACTGCTGTGTCTGAAAAATACTTGTCCTACTAAGGCTACTCCTACTATGTTAAGCTTGTTCATCTTTCTGTTAACTCAGCTATAGCCCATTTCTCTCATTCATCCATCCATTGTATCTTGTGGGACCTAGATTGTGAGATCTCTCAGACAGGAACTGACATTAATTGCCTGTACAGCACCAAGCACAGTGAAATCCTGGATCCTTGATTAGATTCTCCAGTTGTTACTGTAATACAAACCATAAACAAATATCAACATTGCTGGCTTCCCATAGTTAAATTAGAAGTCAGGAAAATGACCTTGTCAGTGGGCATCAGGGCTCAAAGCAGTAAACAAAACGTTAGGAATAGTATGCTGCGTTATGCCTTTTATATGAATCAACAGGATATTCTTATCTGGGATACAGTGTTCAGTTCTGGTCACCCTATTTCAGAAAGGGTACAGCAAAAAAAGAGGTTTCAGATGCAGCTGAGGAGAATGAGTAGAAGCTTGGGAGACATCTGTCCACAAAAAGATTGAAAAGGTGAGGATTTTAGAAGAACCAGGAAGACAAGAAGTTAACTGGTAAGGCTAAATACCAGGTTCAAGGGATTATTCAAGGCAAAGAGAGGTCCTTCAGAATATGGAAGTGTTAGGTAAAAATCAGCTTGTCCTACTCACCGTCCCAACACCCGGGTAGTGCGGAGTTGGGCTATAGCTCAAAACTGTCAGAGACCATGTAAGAAACACACTGACGCCAAGTATCTTTGATCAAAGGGCACGCACCCCCCTCAGGCTAGTAGCTTCGGAGGCATGTGGCAGCTTTATTAGACACACACATCAGTATTTATAGGTTTAAGACAGACAAAGGAAAGACACTAAGTACACGTCATCTCCTGTATCATCTCAAGCTGACCTTGCGCAAACTGGTTTCTACGGTTACTCAATCAAGCAGAGAAAGAGCAGGAGAGGGAACACGGCAAGAATATTTGTACAAGATAAGGAAGTTAAGCAAGGCCAGGAGGAATTTATTGCAGGAGGCCCCTTTTATCGAACAGAAGGTTAACTCTAATGATGACAATATTCACTATGTAAGAAAGAAATTAGGAGAACTGAGATTTTAAAGAGCATGTAACTAAAAGGTTTTTTTTTAACCTTTCCTCATAGGTCAGGGTTTTCTGAAACTTTCACTATTTTTGTTGTTCTCATCTGGACTCTCTCCAGTTTATCCACATCTTTCCTAAAGTGTGGTACCCATAACTGGACACAGTACTCTAGCCGAGGCCTCACCAGTGCCAAGTAGAATGGGATAATTACCTCTCATGTCATACATACAGCACTCCTTTTAAATACACCCCAGAATGATATTAGCCTTTTTTGCAATTGCATCACATTGTTGACTCATTTGGTTTGTGATCCCCTGTAGTCCCCAGATCCTTTTCAGCAGTGCTACCACCTAGCCAGTTTTTCCCCATTGTTGCTGTCCATTTGATTTTTCCTTTCAGTGTAGTACATTGCACTTGTCTTTAGAAAACTGGTCTGAAATCAACAAGATGAAATTCAATAATTTGCCAAGTTCATTGTGAATTTTAATCCTGTCCTTCAGAGTACTTGCAACTCTTCTCACCTTGATGTTATCTGCAAATTATTGTACTGGGGACAACACTGTTCCACATATTCATAAATGATCTGGAAAAAGGGGTAAACAGTGAGGTGCCAAAGCTTGCAGATGATATGAAATTACTCAAGATTGGATTTAACTAAAATGACTGTGAAGAGTTAAAAAGGATCTCACTAAACTGGGTGACTGGGCAACAAAATGGCAGATGAAATTCAGTGGTTATAAATGTAAAGTAATGCACAGTGGAAAACAATGCCACCCATACATACAAAATGATGGGGTCTAAATTAGCTGTTACCACTCAAGAAAGATCTTGCAACCATTGTGGATAGTTCCCTGAAAAAATCCACTAAATGTGCAGATGCAGTTAAAAAAGCAAAAAGAATACTAGGAAGCATTGGGAAAGGGATAAATAATAAGACATGGAACATCATCGTGCCATTATATAAATCCATGGTATGCCCACATTTTGAATACCGTATGCAGTTCTGGTTGCCCCATGTTAAAAGAGATTTATTACAATTGGAAAAGGTACAGAGGAAGGCCACAAAAAATGATTAGGTGGATGGAACAGCTTCCATATGAAGAGAGATTAAAAAGACTGGGACTGTTCAGCTTAGAAAAGAAACAAATGAGGGGGGATATTATAGGGATTTATCAAAAACAACAAGGAGTACTTGTGGCACTTAGAGACTAACAAATTTATTTGGGCATAAACTTTTGTGTGCTAAAACCCACTTCATCAGATGTATGGAGAGATAAAAACAGTAAGCAGACCATATATTATAGCATATGAAAAGATGGGAGTTGCCTTACCACCTTCCACCTCAATTACATTGGCTCTTTAGCACTGACCCCCACACACACTTGGTAAGGCAACACCCATCTTTTCATGTGCTATAATATATACCAGGGGTCGGCAATCTTTCAGAAGTGGTGTGCCGAGTCTTCATCTGTTCACTCTAAGTTAAGGTTTCGTGTGCTAGTGATACATTTTAATGTTTTTAGAAGGTCTCTTTCTATAAATCTATAATATAGAAGTAAACTAGTGTTATAGGTAAAGTAAATAAGGTTTTTAAAATGAATAAGAAACTTCATTTAAAATTAAATTAAAATGCAGCGCCCCCCCAGACCGGTTTCCAGGACCCGGGCAGTGTGATTGCCACTGAAAATCAGCTCATGTGCCATCTTTGGCATGCGTGCCATAGGTTGCCTATCCCTGACTGCTTACTGTTTTTTTCACTTCATGATTCTGATGAAGTGAGTTTTTGCTGATACAGACTAACATGGCTACCACTCTGAAACCTGTAACCATAGAAATTTATAAAAACATGAATGGGGTGGACAAAGTGAAAGGAAGTGTTACTTACCCCTTCACATAAGACAAGAACTAGGGGGTCACCCAATGAAATTAATAGGCAGCAGGTTTTACAAAAACATAAGGAATTACTTCTTCACCCAATGCATAGTCAACCTGAGGAACTCATTGCCAGGGGATGTTGTGAAGACCAAAAGTGTAATTAGGTTCAGACAAGAATTAGATAAATTAATGGATATCCGTTTTATTGCTTTTCGCTGGCTCTCTCTGCAACTTATCCACATCTTTCCTAAAATTTAGTACCCAAAATTGGACACAGTACTCCAACTGAGGCTTCATCAGTGCTAAGTAGAGCAGGACAGTCACCTCCTGTGAAGACTGAAGCAAAACAGGCATTAAACACTTCAGCTCGCTTGATGTCATCAGTTATTAGCCCTCCTTCCCTTTTATGTCCCTTGTTAGGCTAAGGCACAAAATGATTTACACCTTTCTGATGTTGTTTGCCTAGGACAAATTGGATCCTAGGTGCTTGGCTCCTTAAATCCAGCTGGTGTCTCACATATGAAATGCAGCCCAGGAACTTGTTTCTCTTCCCCAGGATTTCAGGTCTCCAAGTCAGGTAAATTGGTTCTCTGGCTCTTCAGGAAGCAATGAGCAGACTCCACCTTTGTCTTTAAAAATAGTTTTAAACCTTTCCTGGTACCACAAGACTTCATCGGAGACGCCTTTCTCTAAACACGATGATGATTTCTTGCCATTGCTGGTCAGCCTCTCACAGCTCTTCATCCCATCTTAGCTGCACCTAGTGCAGGCATAAGGGGTGGGCAAAGATGGCCCAAAGCCACGTCTCAGTATTCTAGGACTTACTGTGGCGGTTTGGAATCATGAGGGTTTGGTGTAGAGCTGGTCCCTGAGCATCTTCTTACTGGGGACATTGCAGGAGGGGTTAGAGGGATTTGTTATTTAAATGGCATAAAAGGCTTAGAGCAATAACAAGTCAGGGCCCCCTGTAAAGCATTTGTTCATTTGCTTTCTTAGCTCACAGGGCCTAAAGTTACAGGTTCTTAAACTTAGGCCTAATTGTTGAGGCTTCTTTCTTTAAATCCACTATTAGCAGTGTGGCTTTTGACTCAATAGGGCTGGTTCTGTTTTGACCAGAGAGAAGCAGGATATCAATGGCTACACTAGCATGCAAGCAATGTAAGTGGGATCAGAATCTGGCTGTCTCTGTCAGACTTGGGGCTGGCTCAGTAACTGATGCTTCAAATTCCTTCCCAACATCTTGAATGAGTCAGATAATTTCTTAAAGCTCATGGTCTCATTGGAGGAGAGGGGTTAGTAATATGCTACAAAGAGTCCCGTGGCACCTTAAAGACTAACGGAAGTATTGAAGCATAAGCTTTTGTGGGCTAATACCCACTTCGTCGGTTGCATCCAACGAAGTGGGTACTAGCCCACGAAAGCTTATGCGTCAATACTTTTGTTAGTCTTTAAAGTGCCACAGGACTCTTTGTCACTTCTGCAGATCCAGACTAACATGGCTACCTCTCTGATTCTTGAGTAATATGCTAAACTCTAGCTAGCCTCTCTCACCTAGCCTTGCTTTGCTGATAAGGGGAGCAGCGTCTGTCTTGTTTAACTACTATAAAAAGATTAAAGCTTGAGTGCAGACAGGGCTCAGAAACCACTTAAGCCTTTTTGGTACCTCTGCGAAAACAAAACCCTCTCTACATTTCCCAGCCTTGCTCGTTTTCCTGATGAAACTTTGAGGTAAAGGTTCCTGAGGTAAAGGCAAAGCCATTGCCATTCTAAGCACATATTCAGATATAAATATATGAATATGTGCTTAGAATGGCACTGGCAACTCTACATACATTTCATAGACTTTGAAAAGGCTTTTAATAGCATTCACAGGACCTGCCTATGGCGCATTCTGTGGGCATATGGAATTCCTTTCTGTATAATGAACATCATCAAAAGCTTCTATTTCAATGGTACATGAAGTGTTATCACAGTGAAGTCAGTTTTGAAGTCAAAACAGGACTATGTCAGGGGTGTATCATGTCTGCCATCCTCTTTAGCATTACCATCGACTGGGTAATGCAGCATACAATAGAAGACATGCCAAGAGGTGTTAAATGGAAACTTGTTTCATCCTCTGAAGACCTGGACTTTGCAGATGATGATGCACTCCCATCACATACCCAACACCATATACAAGAAAAAAAAACTGGACTCAATGCATTCAGCCAGCAAATTGGACTGAAAATCAACTACAATAAAACAGATATCATGACCTTTAATATTGCCTCACTATCACCAGTACAGATAGAGGATTATGTTCTCACCAATGTAGAAACATTCACATACTTGGGCAGCACCATCAGCCAGGACGGTGGAACAAGCCAGGACATCCGGAACAAAATCAATAAAGTCAGGAACACCTTAAAGAGCTTAAAATCAATCTGGAAATCAAAACACAACGCCAAAATCAAACTCAAGATTTATCAGAGCTGTGTACTTTCAACACTACTTTATAGTGCAGAATGTTGGGAAATGGAAAAAGTATGACATGTCCAAACTGTCTTCATTCCATACAGCATGCCTCAGAAAAATCCTCCGTATCTTTTGGCCGAGAACAATCTCAAACCAAGATTTATTGACACAGTGCAGCAGCCAAGAAGATCTGAGCACTGTGATTGTCAAGAGGCATTGGAGATGGATCAGTCATGTGCTTCGAATGGAAACTGATTTCATCACCAGAGTAGCAATAAGATGGACACCTGAAGGCAGGTGAAAATGAGACCACCTGAAAACAACATGGTGAAGAGCTGTGGAAGCTGAGCTGAAAAACCTGGGGCACAGCTGGGAAACGATTGAAAGACTTGCCAGAAACAGACAGGATTGGAGGAGCTTCATCACTACCCTAAACGCCAGAGGCATAATAGGAACATGATGATGATGATTAATATGTGCCAGGCTAGTCCTGCGGGCTCATGTGCACTAAAATAGCAAATGTTAACTCCTCACTCTCTGGAAGGGCAGTTGATCTTACATCTATAATATTAAATTGAGTGTCTTAAAACCATACACAATGTAGCTGGCAAAAGATGCCCTATCCCAAAGGTCTCAGAATCTAACCAGACAGAACAATTCACCTGCACGTGTTTATAAACTGAAAGTCCAGGCTTCATATGATTATTTTAAAAATATGATGGAGGTGTTGATAGCAACTCCAGGGCTAAGGTGGTGCCATTTCTGCTCAGAGGACTAAAATTTTTACACGTTGTACTGTCGTGATTGAATTTAGTCTCCACAGTATAGCAACTAACTGACTAAGTATAAACTGGATTTGCCAGTTATCTTTTTAAGTTAAAATTTAACTAATTTTGTACAAACTTTTTAAAATGCTGCTGCTGTTTTTTTTTAATTTTACTCTATTTTAGTTTGGGTTCATTCGGCTAACAGACAGGCCTCACAAACTCTGACACAAGGCACTTTTGAAATTTCATAATTAATCAGATTATATCCTCAGTTAGAAATAACATAATTGAAAATCTAAGATCCATTAGTTCCTCCTGTTCAATGCAGCCTTCCTAGGTCCTTCTATAAGGGCTGGTGTACACTGCCACTTAAGTTGATGTAACTTGCAGCACAAGACACGCCCCTGAGTAATTCAAGTTACATTGACTTAAGTGCTGTCCACACCAGTGCTATGTCAGCAGGAGACACTCTCCTGTCAGGATAGCATATCTTCATCAGATGCATCAGTGCAGCTGCGCCGATGTAGCCCTGTAGTGTGACTTGCCCTAAATCACATAAGTGTGACATAGCTATTGAAAGTGTGTCCATCAATTAAATAGCATTGTCCCCCTGAGATCACAGTTCCTCTTGTGCATCAGTGTGAAGTAAAGGATGGAATGCATGCAATGCAGATGGCAGTACACAAGATGCCAAAAGACGATTACTATGGAGGTGACAAAGCTAAGTGTGTTAGGTGGGTGAGAAGACCTGTAAGTTGGTGGGTGGGTGCTGTGGATGTTAACATAGAGAGGACCTGGAAAAATTAGCCCAGGATTGGGACAACTGGTGTTCTTTGACATATACGTTATGTACCTGATGATGATGATAGAGTTTCATGGCATTTAAGGCCATTAGCTCATCTAGACTGACCTCCTATGTATCACAGGCCATTAGATTTCATCCAAGTACTCCTGTGTTGAACCCAGTTACTTCAGTTACACCAAAACATTTTAGTCCTCAAGAGTCCCCCTGCTGCAGAGGAAGCAGAAAAAAAGGCTAAACATCCATGCCAATCTGACATGGGTGGGAGGGAAATCCTCCCCAACTCCAATTCTGGCAATCAAAGTGACCCTGAGCATGTAAGCAAGACACACCACCCAGGCACCTAAAAAGAGGTTTCTTTGTACCACTTAGAGCAGTGATCTTCAAAGTGGGGTGCGTGCACCGCAGGGGGTGTGCGAGACCACCCCCAAGGGGGGCCGCGGTGGCCCTGCGCCAGGGTGGGATCGGCCCCAGGACACCGCTGAAATCAGAAGCGTTCTATTTGTGTCCCGCTGAAATGCCGCCGAAAGCGGAAGCATTCTATTTGGTGGCATTTCGGCGGACATACCCCCGGGCCGCGAGAGGACACAGGGAAGTGGAAAAGGCCCACGGAGGGAAAACTTTGAGAAATGCTGACTTAGAGGACAGGTCCACCTCATCCAGCATCCTGGCTCCGGCAGTGACCAATCTAATGCTTCAGAGGATGGTGAAAAAAGCCAAAATACACCTAGCCAGCTGTACATCAGGGGTGGGGGGGATTTCCCTTCTGACTCCTGCGGACCAGATAAAGCACTGAAGCTAGAAATTTTATTAGTCATTGTCTTAATGCAGCATTGCAAAAGTTGTGAGCAGGTTGAGGCAATGCAGAGTTTCCAGTTCTTCCCATAGCCCTTGAAGGAACCAACGTGACCATCAAGCCTGACTTTTCCCCCACTACCCCAGCCATAGAATTTCTCCAAGAAGGTGGATTAAAGCTTATCCTTTAAATTTAGAAAGATATCTAATTTTGTTTAAAGACTCCAAGTGATGGTGAATTCACCACTGTCTCCACAAGTAATTCTAATGTTTAAAGACACTGCTAGGAAATTGTCATTTCAAGACTGAATTTTTCTAACCTCAACTTCCACTCATTGACTCTTGTTATGGCTTTGTCAGCAAGTCTAAAAAGCACCCCACTGTCTCTTCCATGTCTAGGTAGCTGTGCAAAGATTTTGTAGATACATGACAACCCTCGCCTTCCAGAAATACATCCCCAGCAGTACAGAGCCTCCTTTGGCCTGACAAATCTGGCATCCTTTGGTTTAACAGAAGCTCTGAGCATGTTGATCTGATTTTTCGGGAGCTTTGCCTACAAAGACTTAGAAACATTTGTCCCTTCAACTCTTGACATCCCCAAGCATGAGTTTTTGATTGGATTCAAGGGCTAGAATAGTTTCATTGCAGGAGCACAACAGGATCCCCTGAAGGTGGTTTATAGCCTCTGCAATTCCATCTGGTGTCCCAGATTCCATGGGAGCAAAACATCAGGTTTCCATCTTGGACAAGTGAGATGCACAGACTCTTGCTCCGTGCTTCTAAGGGCTGAGCACCATGAAGTTATATATGTATGAAGTTCCAACAGAGCACAGCCAGTTGGAACTAGACAGAATAAATGAGATCTCTTGCAAGCACCTTAAGCACTGAGTGATCACTGAACATCACATGGTACCAGGACTAAAAAGAAATCAAGAAAATACCCCGAGGGAAAAATGAACCAGTTAGAAGTCCCACTAGAGCCAAAACTCTGAAAATGTGAGAGAAAATGGAGGAAGTTCAGGCAGTGTGTGTGCAAGCAACGGGCTCCAACAAAGAGGAAGACAGTCAGAAGGTAGTCTTATTATTGACACTGGCTGGTTCTGAAGTACTTGATGTATTTAATAGTTTTCTGTTAACTCAGGCAGAGGAGTCTAAGTATGAAACTGTAGTACTGAATTTTAAGTACTGCACTCCTTATAACAGACATTTGAAATACACATTTTTGTGTTTACAAAAACACTGTATGTTTTTAATCACAGGGTCCAAAGGAAGGTAAAACTATAGAAGAGTTTGGCTCTTTGTCTTCAGATGAGATAATCTTGCAATTTTTGGAGGCTGAGTCCCTGATAAGAGAGCAGATTATGATTGATGCTGGAACTAAAAAACCAAAACAGCCCCCTCCACAGACACATACTCAAGGTACATCTACAGTGTGATAAGAGACCCACAGCACAGCCACACAGGCTGACTCTGGCTCCCAGGGCTTCGGCTGCAGGACAGTAAAACTGCAGCATAGACACTTGAGGTTGGGCTGGCACCCAGGCTCCCATAAGGGGAGGGAGACCCTGAGTCCAGGTGCCAGCCTGAACCCAAATGTCTACACTGCAGTTTTATAGCCCTGCAACCTGAGACTTTGAGCCCAAGTAAGCTGATCTGGGCTCTGAGACTCAGTGCTGCTGGGTTTTTTTTAGTACAGTGTAGATGTAACCTCAGGAACTAGTAGAAGATCCACAATTAACCCTTGACAGGGCATTTTAGAATTTGCCAACCTACAGAAGTTGCCCAGGCCAGAATGATGCTTATGGAGGGTGGACAGTGCTCTGACATGGCAGCTATGACTGAGAATCCAAAATACCATGTTGGGAGCGGAGTTGGGGGAAGAGAGAGAAGAGGAATAAAAGCACACAAAATTCAAAGTCTAAATCCAGCAAAAACAGCACATGGAGCTGCATACCCTATGGCAATACATACAAGTTAAGACTGTGCCTGGAATGTGGGAACAAAGACAAAAAGTGAATGGTTTACATCACTTTGCAAGAGTTTGCAAGCACTAGCTGAGAGTGCACAGCATGAGCAAAGAGGACAGCAGCACCATTAGCTCAGAGGATTCTTCATAGGAGCAATGCAGACCACTGTAGCAGATGATTGGACTGTCAACCTGGAAGCAAAGGGGACATTTATTACTTTGAAGTTAGACACTTAGGGCTTGGCTACACTGGCACTTTATACTGCAATAAAGGCCCCCAGACTGCTCTACCTTATTCTCCATCCACACTGGCAAGGCGCGTAGAGCGCTCTGACTCCCTGGCTGGAGTGCTCCTGGTACTCCACCTCCCCGAGAGGATTAACAGCTGTCGTGTATTGGGTGAGACACTTCAGGGTCAGTGTGGACGAGGAGTTACATTACTGTGCTCTGATTGACCTCTGGAAATGCCCCATAATCCCCTTAAGACAAGTGGCCTCTCTTCCCTTTGTTGTGAAATTGCTGCAGGAATGCAGAAGTGCCTTTTCAGAGCTCCCTTTCAGACAGAGGCTGCTTATCTGCAATGGGGCAAAGCAAAAAACTCACATTGAGTGAGTGAGTGAGAGGCAGGGGCACTACAGGGACTGAACTTACAAGACAGTGTGCTGACACACTCTCAGTACTCAAAAAACCCACTCTCTCTCTCTGCCCCCACATACACACAATAAACTCCACCCCACTCCCCTCATTTGAAAAGCACGTTGCAGCCACTTTAACCCTGGGATAGCTGCCCATAATGCACCACTCCCAATGCTGCTGGAAATGCCGCAAATGTGGCCACACCAATGCACTTGCAGCTGTCAGCGTGGACAGACTGGAGTGCTTTTCCTAGTGCACTCTCCGAAGGCTGGTTTAACCCAAAGCGCTCTACAGCTGCAAGTGTATCCAAGGCCTGATACACAAGCCAATGTCTTGCCAGAAACACTGTTAGTAACTGGAAAATAAAGCTACAGGTAGCAGGTAAACCTCAGGGCTTTCATTCCCTGAGGTTTACCTGCTACCTGTAGCTTTATTTTCCTGCTACCTGTAGCTTTATTTTACCTATACATTTAGTTCACGTACACATATAGTGGGAATGAGTGCACTCATTCCCACTATATGTGTATGTGTACTAAATGTATAGGTAAATATCGAACTGTATCTCTTCCAGTTTTGTATGTAGTATAGTTGTAGACAAGTCAATCCCAGGATATTAGAGACAAGGTTGATTGGTAATATTTTTTATTGGACTTATCTCTCCCACCAACAGAAGTTGGTCCAATAAAAGCTATTACCTCACCCTCCTTGTCTTTCTTTTCCAATTTGTAATAGTATCAGGGCAAAATGTACCTATTACTGGATTAAAAATATGTCAAGCAATTGGTCTCATCAAGCAGATGCACTCATGGAGGATCAGGGAACCAAAACAATTGAGAAAGAGTTTGAAAATGTTTCTTAGGAATAGGGAAGTTCTCAAAGTACAAAAAAAAGGGGGAGGGGTGGGGAAAGAGCCCAGCGATCCCACAATTAATGCCCCTTACATAGGGGTGGGCAAAGTACGGATCACAGGCCACATCCAGCCTGCAGGACCATCCTGCCCAGTCCCTGATCTCCCAGCCG
>ML677516.1:502582-527982 GCA_007922305.1 Dermatemys mawii
GGGTATTAGCCCACGAAAGCTTATGCTCTAATACTTTAGTTAGGCTTTAAGGTGCCACAGGACTCTTTGTCACTTCTGCAATGCCAGACTAACACGGCTACCCCTCTGATTCTAATCTATTAGAGTTCTTTGAGGGAGGTCAACAAGCATGTGGACAAGGGGGGTCCAGTGGACGCAGTGTACTTAGATTTGCAGAAAGCCTTTGACAAGGTCCCTCACCAAAGGCTCTTACGTAAATTAAGTTGTCATGGGATAAGAGGGAAGATCGTTTTATGGACTGAGAATTGGTTAAAAGACAGGGAACAAAGGGTAGGAATAAATGGTAAATTTTCCAAATGGACAGGGGGAACTCTGTTTCTCAAGGGTCAGTCCTAGGGCCAATCCTATTCAATTTATTTATAAATGATTTGGAGGCAGGGGTAAACAGTGAGGTGGCAAAGTTTGCAGATGACACTAAACTGGTCAAGATAGTTAAGACCAAAGCAGACTGTGAAGAACTTCATAAAGATCTCACAAAACTAGATGAATGGCAAATGAAATTTAAGGTAGGTAAATATAAAGTAATGCACTTTGGAAAAAATAACCCCAACTATACATACAAATATGATGGGGGCTAATTTAGCTACAAGTAATCAGGAAAAAGATCTTGGGTTCATCTTGGATAGTTCTTATAACAACAGGAGAACATGCTGCTGAAGTGCCCCCTGCTGACAGTTCAGGAAATTAGCTCACCAGCCATCAGAGCGCCCTCTGCTGGTTGCCGTCCTACTTGCCATTGGCCTATGTCCCTGCACTCCGGTGCCCCTCTATCTGGGGTGCTGCCCCTTGGCAATACCCCACATTCTCTATGGGTCTCCCCTCCCCAGGGACCCTCCAACCCTCTATCCCCACCATGCTTCAGTTCAGAGATATTGACAGTCATCATCAAGACCTTGCTCCCTGGGGCAGACTGCAGTATAAAAGCCAGACATCATGGACAAGGGGGTTTTGGACCTGCTGGCTTTCCCTGCAGCCCAGTACCTTTCCGGGCCTTCCTATCAGGCACAGCCTGGGAGGTCAGCAGGCCTGAGCTCCCCCAGCTCAGACTGCCCCTTCCCCAGCATTGGTCCATCCTCTGTACCCTTTGCTTCTTCAGGAAGCAAGGACCATCTGCCTCTTAACGCTGGAGGGAGACTGCTCCCAGTGCCTGGTCACAGCCAGCTAATTGACCTGGCCACAGCTGTGGCTGCTATTCCAATCAGCCTAACAGCTGAAGCCCTCTCCAGGGCTGCTTTTCACCCTCAGTTCTTCAGGAGTGGGGCCACTGCCCACTACAGTTCTCTAAAAACATCCACACAGTGTGCTTTGGCAGTCAAAAAAGCAAACAGGATGTTAGGAATCATTAAACAAGGGACATAGAATAAGAGAGAGAATATCTTATTTCCCTTATATAAATCCATGGTGCACCCACATCTTGAATACTGCATACAGATGTGGTCTCCTCATCTCAAAAGATACACAGGCATTAAAAAAAGGTTCAGAGAAGGGCAACTAAAATGATTAGGGGTTTGGAACAGGTACCATATGAGGAGAGACTAAGGAGGCTAGGATTTTTCAGCTGGGAAAAGAGGACACTAAGCGGGGGTATAATAGAGGTATATAAAATCAGGGAGAGAGTGAATAAGGAAAAGTGATGTACTTGTTCCCATAATATAAGAACTAGGGGCCACCAAATGAAATTAATGGGCAGCAGGTTTAAAACAAAATGAAGTTGTTCTTCACACAGCACACAGTCAACCTGTGGAAGTCCTTGCCAGAGGAGGTTGTGAAGGCTAGCATTATAACAGGGTTTAAAAGAGAACTGGATAAATTCATGGAGGTTAACTCCATTAATGGCTATTAGGCAGGCTGGGTAAGGAATGGTGTCCCTAGCCTCTGTTTGTCAGAGTGTGGTGATGGATGGCAGGAGAGAGATCACTTGATCATTACCTGTTCAGTTCACTCACTCCAGGGCACCTGGAATTGGCCAATGGACAGTAGACAGGATACTGGGATGGATGGACCTTTGGTCTGACTCAGTACGGCCTTTTTTATGTTTTTATGGGCGGGACCAGGCTGTTTGGGGAGGCACAGCCTTCCCTATCCAGCCCTCCATACAATTTTGCAACACTGATGTGGCCCTTGGGCCAAAAAGTTTGCCCACTCCTGCCCTAATGTTAAAAAGTAAACATTTTCCACTACCTGCAAGGGGAGACATTTTGTGGACGATGGCTGATGCTAAATTATTTTGTTGTTGTTAAACTCTTGAGGTAGCAGAGGCTTCTGGCAAGGCCCATTGGAAAAACAAAGCACATGTTTGTGCACATTCAGTATCCCTTTTGGGAGACACTGTTTCTGCAGACTGCCATTTGGGTTATATTCAACACACAGCATGTTTCACAAGAAAATACAGGAGCTCCTCATTTAACGTTGTAGTTATGTTCCTGAAAAATGTGACTTTAAGCGAAACAATGTTAAGCAAATCCAATTTCCCCATAAGATTTAATGTAAATGGGGAGTTAGAGTCCAGGAATTTTTTTTCACCAGACAAAAGACTATATTATATTATATTATTTTATATTATATACATATATATACACACACAGAGTACAGGTTTTAAACAAACAATTTAATACTGGTACACAGCAATGATGACTGTGAAGCTTGGATGAGGTGGTGAAGTCAGAGGGTGGGATATTTCCCAGGGGATGCCTTACTGCTAAATGATGAACTGAGCCCTCAAGAGTTAACTCTCACACTCTGTAAGGCAACAGGAAAGGAGGGAGGGCAGACAGAGACTTGCATTTCCCCTTTAAGTACACTGCCTTGTTAGTTAGATCAGCAAGCTGAGCAGCAGCTGCTGCCCTGTCGTGTGGTGTGTCCCCCCTGCTCTATGGAAGATGGGGTAAGTGGGGTGCAGGAGCAGGGGGGAGGGGTACACCCTGACATTACCCTCGTCTTACTCCCCTCCCTCCGCTGAACAGCACGCAGGAGGCTCCTGGGAGCAGCTCTAAGGCAGAGGGCAGGAGCAGCACATGGCAGTGGGGGAGGGACAGCTGAAGTGCTGGTAATTGATAGCCTGCTGGGCAGCTGCCACACAGGGAACTTAGGAGAGCGGGGAGCTGATGGGGGGCTGCCGGTGCACCCTGGTTCCAAGCCCCCACCAGCTAGCCTCAACAATAGACCCTGGTCATCAGTCGGCAGGGTCGATCCTGGGACCTTTGGAGCTTAGTGCATGAACCTCTACCGCATGTGTGAAAAAGCTGACTGACTGTTAGCTACGGCTCTAGAGAAGACTCATTTTCTCTCTCTCTCTAAGTTGTCTTGGTGCCACTAGATGGGACAGAACATCACACCCTGGAGGTGTGTGTGTTACACCAGGAAGCCAGGCTTCTTCTGCCATCCCCAAGTCACTGCAGCACCAGCCACTCCCAGTGCTGACGCTCTTGCTGACACACCTGCTTCCTTTTGGCCTCAGGGATACATTCTTGCTGGCAGCTTCCCCCCAGGATTTCCAGCATCACAGCCTGCATTCAGCCTCCACCAACCCCACAGGACAGAGCTGTCATCCTGAATTAATCACAGCTGAGGCCAGCAGTACAGAAGACAGAGTAGCCAGTATACTTGCAGCAAGAGGAAAAACTCCTATTGCATAGACATACACTGAGAGACAGTGCCATTCTACAGATTATTTGTACTCCCAAAGTCCCAGTCAAGGCCCCGGTATGCTGTGTGCAGCACAGAGTAAAGACCATTCCCTGTCTCTGAGATAAGACTGACAGAAATGGACCAGAAGTAATAGCCAGGCAACACTTATACAACATGTCACAAGTAGAGAGTTAGTTCTCTCTCCCCTCACAAACTAATGCCCCATCACTGACAACTGGCCCCAGCCAATCTGCCCCACTACTTGCTGCTCTGAGGCAGGTCGGAAGAAATGCGGAGCAAGAAGATACCCTCCTCTCACACAAACCTGTCTGTAAAACACTCCAGGTGCCCACGAGACTACATGCATACCTGAGCCATTTATAACAAAGTGAAGATGATGTTCCCATAGCATGAGCGTGACAGCTGGATGACACAACTGGATTAAAAATAAGTAAATTGATATACTGAAAAAAAATTGTAAATGGGGAATTATCCAGTGAGGATTTGTTTCTAGAGGAAACCTCTATGGAGGATTTATTTCTCGCAGGAATCTGTTCCAGGCCCAATGTTATTCAGTATCAATGATCTAGAGCAGGGGTGGGCAAACTACAGCCCACAGGCCACATCTGGCATGTCAGACCTATTAATCCGGTTCTTGAGCTCCTGCTGGGGAGCAGGATTGGGGGCTTGCCTCATTCTCCGCATGCCATGACTCCACATGGCTCTCGGAAGCAGCAGTAGGACACAGTCATCAAATGAACGAAACTGCAATTGCTATAACTCTTAAAATGCATATTGTGTCTACATAAAACCTCCCTCCACCAATGAGATGCCATCAACAGCTAGAGACTCTTCACCTCTCTAGAGAAAGCAGTGCCTGGGTCCCTCCCTCACTTCTAGGAACCAGTTTAGCAGCTAAATCTCGTGGGTGTGGAAGTTTTTAAGTTGTGACCCATGAAGGAGTACCTTGGTCTCCCCAATTCCCTTGCCACGCTGCCAGGTACCAGCACTGCATCAGGACATGGGTTGCTTGGAGCAAGTAAATGAAGGGCAAGTATAATCTCAGCCTCCCATTTGCACCTCCCACTTTGCACTACTCTAGGCTTCTCTAGCATTGTCCATTCCCAGAACACAGCAACAATCTAGCACACAGGGTTGTAGAGAACATTTTCCATACCTTAGCATCTGATGCATCACCAGTAGCTCACCTTAACTCAGTTCCCTGGGGAGTGAAGCAGCCAACTGCTCTCTCAGTATCTGGCACATCTTAGATCATCACCACTGTCACAGAGGCGGACCATCCAGTTCTGTTCCAGGACTTTATTAGCATGACACATTACATGAGAGTTTCCAAAGTGCAAAAGAAAGACAGACCCCGCACACCCAAAGCACTGAGGTCAAAGCAGCAAATGGCTAGGCAGCAGTTCTGCAGAAAAGGACCTAGAGGTTACAGTGAATGAGAAGCTGGATATAAGTCAAGAGTGTGCCCTTGTTGCCAAGAAGGCTAACAGCATTTTGTGTTGTATAAGTGGGGGCATTGCCAGCAGATAGAGGGATGTGATCACTCCCCTCGTCAGCATTAGTGAGGTCTCATCTGGAGTATTGTGTCCCGTTTTGGGCTCCACACTATAAGAAGGATGTGGAAAAATTGGAAAGAGTCCAGAGGAGGGCAACAAAAATGATTAGGGGGCTGGAGCACATGATTTATGAGGAGAGGCTGAGGGAACTGGGATTATTTAGTCTGCAGAAGAGAAGAATGCAGAGAGGCTGGATAGCAGCTTTCAAGTACCTGAAAGGGGATTCTGAAGAGAATAGCTGTAGACAGCTGTCAGTGTTAGCAGATGACAGAACGAGGATTAATGGTCTCAAGGATTAGTGAGGGAGATTTAGACTGGATATTAGGAAAAAAAAATTCACTAGCAGGTAGTGAAGCACTGGAATGGGTTCCCTCGGGAAGTGGTGGAATCTCCTTCCTTAGAGGTTTTTAAGCTCAGGCTTGACAAAGCCCTGGCTGGGATGATTTAGCTGGGGATTGGTCCTGCTTTGAGCAGGGGATTGGACTAGATACCTCCTGAGGTCCCTCTTAACCCTGATAGTTTATGATTCTATTATTCTAAAGCCAGACAAATTCCGACTAGATATAAGGTGCAAATTTTTAACAGTAGTGACAAAGAGTCCTGTGGCACCTTAAAGACTAATTAAAAGTATTAAAGCATAAGCTTTCGTGGGCTAATACACGCTTCATCGGATGCATGCAGTGGAAGTATCCAGGGGCAGATATAAATAGGTAGGCAAGAACCAGGTTAAAGATAACAGGGTGGGTCCAATGAGGCTGAACCAGTTGTTATCTCTAATCAGGGAGGGTGGGGTATTCCTCTAGCAGCTGAACTGGAGGTGTGAACAGCGAGAGAAGAGAAACTGCTCTTGTAGTTAGCTAGCCATTCAAAATCTCTATTCAGTCCCAAACTGATTGTGTCAAATTTGCAAATCAATTGCAACTCTGCAGTTTCTCTTTGCAGTCTGGTCTTAAAGTTTTTTTTGCTGCAAAATGCTGAGCTTTAAGTCTTTCATGGTGTGTGCAGGGAGATTGAAGTGTTCTCCTACAGGTTTTTGTATATTGCCATTCCTGATATCTGATTTGTGTCCATTTATCCTTTTTCGTAGGGAGTTACCACAGTGTTACCACTTTTGCCCGTTACTTTGGGGTATTAGGGTTACTCTTTTGGAGGTTGGGGGCATGTCCTGTAATTCTGTCAATATATTACTTGTGTTCTCACATGGAGCGCTACTTCTCCCTGAGGCAGGTTCCCTCCCAATGGAGCTATCCTGAAGGATCTAGGTTCCCCAGGGCTGGGTTCATCCAGTCCTAGAATCAGACGAACACACACACACACACTCTCACTGTCTCTCTAACAGAGCGCTTCTAAGAGGACCGGGTTAATCAGCACTCCAAGATGACCCCTTACATGTCCCTGGACTCAGCAGGCGGGGTCAAACAGCATCTCCAAGCTGTCATCCTCATATGCCTTGGGAACGTAAAATGCCTAAGCAGGGTGGGTCGAGCAGCACTTTCAAGCTGCCACCCTCATATGTCCCAGGTTCAGCATGTTGCTGTCCCCATTTTCACATTACAATTGTTCCAGCAGTAACCCATTTGATGTGCAAACCCCACAGGATTTTTGGGCTCTGCAGAGATCGTTAGCTTAGATCTGCGGAGCATTGCTGCAGAGTGAATGAGGAGGCCAAAAAACATCCACGGGGCGGGGGGTAGGGGAGGAGAGAGAAACAACTAGCTTAACCATGAAAGTTATTTATTGCCAGGTAATAACCATAGGGTAATCAAATAACAAAAGAGTTATAATATTAAATCTAACTTAAATTTGATAATAAAATTCAGGTTTGGAAAACTGTAACTGATCACATAAGTCAGGGTCAGAGTGCTATCCTAGAGAGAGGATGTGGGGGGGAGAGAGAGATGGGTTCTCACCACTCTGTGAAGCTTGAATCACTCAGGGGTCCCAAGTGGTGGTGGTAGCTGAGGATCCGGAGTGCTGGAAACAGGCAGAAGCCCCAGCGCAATCAATCAGCAGAAGATGAAGTCCCAATGGAACTGATGCAGATTTTGAATTCAGGCATCAGAACACTTACTTGAGCATGGGTAGAGGTTTTTGTGGGGAAACTATGGTACAAGGGAGAACACTAGATTTGTTTATGAGTAAACTCATGGTTCAAGGGAGTATACCAAAGTTGTTTTGTTCAGGCTAGACAATAGGAACTGATCATTCCTGGCTATGGGCTGTGTTCCTTGGAGAGAGCTCACAATGCAATTAGGAAGCTTCACTATTTTGGATACCAATAAAGGATTTAGTACTAGAACTGGTCTGATAACTACTGAGCTGGCTGCATGCAGACGTAGGTTCATTAACATCTGGAGCAGAGATCCCCCATCATGCAGTGCTTCCCTGCCTTTCTGGTCCCAGAGTTTGGTGTAGTTTTTGCTTTGGAATCTCTGTTCTCCATTCTGTATGCTAATAGAGATGCTTCCTTGTCCCATCTCTGATGCAAATGAGCCTAGGGGAGTTTCCTTAATCCTGTCACCTTTGTCCCAGGGGTTTAGGTGTGTCTCCCACTTCCTTTGCATTGCTTTTTGTAAGTCTTCCTTCTTAGATTTAGTTGATGCAGATTTAGTTCAAGCAGAGGCTGGGGTTGGGGAGGTCTTTCATGAGTAAGACAGGCTGGGTATTGCACCCAGGTACCTCAAGAACACAGAGCTGATAGGTAACAACAGTGAGGGTAATTTACCATCGAACAATTTACCAAAGGCTGTGGGGAATTCTCTATCACCTGGAGTCTGTAAATCAAATCTGGAACTTTCTAGAAGAGCTGCTCTACCTCTGCTAGGAGTTATTTGGCTTGAAGCAGGAATCCCTGGGCGAGGTTCTCTGGACTGTATTAAGCTGAAGTTCAGCCTAGATCGGGGTTGGCAGCCTTTCAGAAGTGGTGTGCCAAGTCTTCATTTATTCACTCTAATTTAAGGTTCCACATGCCAGTAATACATTTTAACATTTTTAGAAGGTCTCTTTCTATAAGTCTATGATATAGAACTAAACTATTGTTGTATGTAACGTAAATAAGGTTTTTTAAAATGTTTAAGATGCTTCATTTAAAATTAAATTAAAATGCAGAGCCTCCCAGACTGGTGGCCAGGACCCAGGCAGTGCGAGTGCCACTGAAAATCAGCTCGCATGCCGCCTTCGGCACCTGTGCTATAGGTTGCCTACTCTTGGCCTAGATGATTAGAATAGTTTTTTTCTGACTCTCTCCCCCGCAAAAAAGTCTTTCTAGGACACATAACATTCTGAGCCACATTCATCCAGCCATTGACATTTGCTCACCTGACAGTTAAAGGACATCCCCCAGGATACACAAAACACAAGAGAGACACCCTGGACCCAGCACTGGATTAGGCAGTCATGAGGCCTTGAAACACCACGATGGAGTTCCCAGTGGCTTCATCCCTGCAGCACTATAGCTCCACTTTCATAGACATACAGGTCCCCTCGCCTTTCCCATATTGGCAAGGGCTATACTCTGGGGCCCCAATCGCCTCTCCCTCCAGGAGAAGCAGATCTGAACCCCCCAATCCCACCCTTTGAGCGGCAGGGGATCCCTGTCCCTTAAGAGAAAGGGAGGGCAGCCAAAACTTCCACAGTACTTACCTCAGCTACAGGGGTGCCTCTGATTGGATGGGTGGCCCAGGCCGTCTTTACTGTTCTCTTATTACAGAGCGTCCTCTGCTGGCCATTGACAGGGCCCTGGAACAGTGGGGCTGGGAGTTAATGCTCCAGTGAGAATCATGGGATAGTTCCACCCTTTCATACGAATGGCTACACTGGATCAGACCAGAGGTCCATCCAGACCAGTATCCTGTCTACCGACAGTGGCCAATGCCAGGTGTCCCGGAGTGAGTGAACCTAAGAGATAATGATCAAGTGATCCCTCTCCTGCCATCCATCACCCCCGCTCTGACAAACAGAGGCTAGGGACACCATTCCTTACCCAGCCTGGCTAATAGCCATTAATGGACTTAACCTCCATGAATTTCTCCAGATTTTATCAGAATCAGATTCCAGATGCTCTGCAGCACACATAGGCATGTTGCTAGTTTAGTTGCCTTTCAGTTACATTTCCAAGCTTTTTGTCCCAATCCAAAGCACAAGCAAGACCCCCCCACACACACAGACACAGACACACACACACACACACACACCCCTCCACTCTCTCAGACTCAATGATACAGATATACCATATAAAAGGCAGCCAGCAAGACAACATTCCATACACCCACATACTAAGAGACAGAGATAATGCACACACACACACACACCCCACTACACACCAAACTATCTATACTATGACTAAGATAAACAAGGGACTTAAATTTAGAATCTTCTAATGATCAGCAGAATTGTGACTCAGACAGACACATATATGCAAATTACAGACTCCAACATCCAGTAAAGTCCTAATGTAACTCATAACATCAACAAACCACCACCTCTCTACAGGTGAGCTAGAGCAGAGATGGCAAAGCAGGCCAGCAAAAAAAGGAAACCTGATTTCAATTTCAGGAGCACAGGAGGAAAAAAAAAACACAACAAGGAAAATTTCTAAAGAGAACCTAAGCTAATGGACAACTAACCAGTCAGGAAGATAGGAAAAAAAGCTTCCAACAATCATAATCCAAGACCCTGCCCTCAGGTTTGGATTTATTCTCAACTAAGAATTTCAGAACAAAAGTAAATAAAGTGTGAAGGCTGGGTACTAACCTAAACTTTTCCAGCTCCCATCAGATGGGAGAGAAAAGGCCACACCTTTCTCCATAGTAACCCTTCCTAGCTACTAGAACAGGGGTGGGAAAACTTTTTGGCCCGAGGGCCACATTGGGGTTGCTAAATTGTATGGAAGGCTGTGTCTCCCCAAACAGCCTGGCCCTGCCTCCTATCTGACCGCCAACCACTTCCTACTCCTGACTGCCCCCTTCAGAATCCCTGACCCTTCCAACCCCTCCCCCCTGCTCCTTGTCCCCTAATCGCCTCCTCCAGAGACCCCCTGCCTCTAACCACCTCCCCCAGGACCCAACCCCCTATCTAAGCCCCCCTGCTCCTTGTCCCCTGACTGTCCCCTCCCAAGACCCCAACCCTAACTACCCCCCGAACCCTGCCCTCTACCCAACCCCCCTGCTCCCTGTCCTCTGAGTGCCCTAACAACTATCCACACCCCCACAACCGACTATGCTCCGGGACTCTTATGCCTATCCAATCTTCCCCCGCATTCACCATCACCTTACCGCCTCCCCCAGCACCTCCACCCCATCCAACTGCCCCCTGCTCCCTATCCCCAGACTATTTCCCTGGACTCCCTGCCCCTTATCCAACCACCACCCCCAGCCTCGGCCCCCTTACCATGCTGCTCAGAGCAGCGTGTCTGGCAGCTGCATGGCCCGCCCGGAGCTAGACCCGCTGCCCTGCCCTCCAGAGCACTGCAGGGAGGGAGGACAGCAGGGGAGAGGCTGGATGTGTCCCATGGGCCGTAGTTTGCCCACCCCTGTACTAAAACATACCCACGTCCTTTTTGCCAGCTACTCCTACCCCCAGAGACAGGATGCCTTGTTTCTAGCTTCCTGTAGGCACCTAATCATATGCCCTGGTGGCTCTAGTTCCCAGTGTTAAAGGATCCAAGGGCTTGAACAAGTGTACAGAAATATATGTATGTACCCCTTCATCCAGTGCACTGTTTCACAAAATAATTATATAAAAAAGAGACTGATAGTTTGTTTCACTGACATCCAGCTAATATCCAGACAAATTATACTTGCTTTAACAAAATGTCTAGACTGTTAAAAAAAATCTAATTTTAGAAAGCCTGAAAACAAACAGCTAAGGAATCCTGCTTTGTAATCCCTTATCACTCACCATCACACCTTCCCAATTTACACCATCCTCCCAACCATAACTCTGAACAAATATATGCTAATATGTCAAAGTAACACATTAGTAGGTGACCATACAATCCCATTTCCTTGCCAAAAGATCAAATGCTAAGCCACTATAACACTGAAATATACTACCTCACATACTGCAAAAAAAGTGGTATATGTGGTAATTACTACCCAGTGCACATGACATCTGTTTACTGTCTCCCACTGTTTTACCCTGCATGATCTGTACACATACCCATCTGGGAGGGGAAAGGTGTCAATGAGAATGAGGGTGATGGTTAATATTGGCTATTAGCTCCCTGCTGTTTATCCCTTTCCTGCAGCTCCCCTGCCGCTCATGGCTCGCCGGTCCCAGAGCTCCTCACAGGGGGACAATCCCCTGGACCCTAACTACCTACCACCCCATTACAAGGAATATTACCGTCTGGCTCTGGATGTGCTAGCTGAGGAGGGGCAAGAGAGTTATCATCGTTTCCTGGATGAAGAAGGAGCCCCTGACTTTCTCTGCAGCACAGAGCTAGAGCACATCACTCAGCATCTCCAGAAGCCTCAATATGCCAACCAGGAGGGCAGCTGCATGGATACTACGCATGGCAGTGACATGGACGGATCCTCTGGGACTTATTGGCCTATGAATTCTGACCTTGCTGTGCCTGAGCTTGATCTGGGCTGGCCAATGGTCTTTGGATTCCAGGGTACTGAGGTAACAACTCTGGTGCAGCCACCACCCCCAGACAATCCCAGCATCAAGGAAGAAGCCCGTAGGATGATCCGAGCTGCACAACAGGTGAGATTGAACAAAAGCCAGGAACCAACAGAGCTGAAGGGGATGGGGCAGGATGCAGCAGGTCTGCACTAATTTCCTCTTCTATTCCCTGCACAAAATTACACTCAGGACCTCTTAGGTCACTCTGATAATTGACAGGAATTTACCCGACTGGAAATAGCTCCCAGAGACTCCCCTCATACAGGGGCTTCCCTAGTTTGTGTAGAGCAGTGTAAAAGCTCTGCATTGGTATTCCTCCCAGTCCCTCGCATGGGGCGGGAAAGGGAGGGTGCTGGATGTGTGGCCAGCATTCACTGTCCTACAGTTATTCTCTACTGCCAAGGCCATAGGACACTGCATAAGTTAGAGCAGCCCGGAGACTATGCTACAACAGAGGTTACACAGGACTCTGTGTGATCTCAGAACACGAGGAGCCCAAAGATCGCTTAAATACACCTCCCCTACAGCCAATTTTAAAGAATATAGGGAATACCTACAGAATAGGGGAATTGTATCTTAGAAAGATGTAAATCCTGAAAAGGATTTAGGGGGTCACAGTGGACAGCTATGAAACATGAGCTCCCACTATGAAAGTGTAACTGTATAAAACAGAGAGAGTGAATGGGTGTAGGGAAGTGATTTTTACATTGGTGAGTCTGATACTGGCATACTGTATCCAGGTTTAGTGTCGACATTCTAAAAAGGGTTTTGAAAAAGTGGAAGAGATATAAAGAAGAACCACAAAAATGATTCCAAGGCTGGAAAAAAAATGCTTTACAGTGAGACAAAGGACACAATCTGTTCAGCTTATCAAAAAGATGTTTAAGAGGTGACTTGATTATGATGCAGAAGTATCTTAATGGGGAGAAAAACACAGCTATTAAAGGTCTCTTTAATTTAGTACAGGGGTTCCCAGTCTTGTTCCTTGGGTTGGCCAGGGTAAGCCCCTGTCTGGCCGCAAGATGTTTTGTTTACCCGAGTGGCCATAGGTTTGGCCACTCGCACTCCTACTGGCCGCGGTTCGCCATTCCCAGCCAATAGGAGCTGTAGGAAGCAGCGCAGGCCAAGGCACCGCTTCCTACAGCTCCCATTGGCTGGGAATGGTGAACCACGGCCACTGGGAGCTGCGAGTGGCCGAATCTATGGCCACTTGGGTAAACAAAACATCTTGCGGCCAGAGCGGAGCTTACCTTCTCTGAACTAAAATGATTAGGGGTTTGGAACGGGTCCCATATGAGGAGAGAGTAAAGAGGCTAGGACTATTTAGCTTGGAAAAGAGGAGACTAAGGGGGGATATAATGGAGGTAGATAAAATTATGAGTGTTGTGGAGGAAGTGAATAAGGAAAAGTTATTTACTTGTTCCCATAATAGAAGAACTAGGGGCCACCCAATGAAATTAGTGGGCAGTAGGTTTAAAACAAATAAAAGGAAGTTCTTCTTCACACAGCGAACAGTCAACCTGTGGAACTCCTTGCCTGAGGAGGCTGTGAAAGCTAGGACTATAACAGGGTTTAAAAGAGAACTGGATAAATTCAGGGAGGTTAAGTCCATTAGTGGCTATTAGAGGCCAGGGACACCATTCCTTACCCATCCAGGCTGTTTGTCAGAGGGGGGTGATGAATGGCAGGAGAGAGAGATCACTGAATCATTACTTGTTAGGTTCACTCACTCCGGGGCACCTGGCATTGGCCACTGTCGGTAGACAGGATACTGGGCTAGATGGACTTTTGGTCTGACCCAGTCCGGCCTTTCTTATGTTCTTGAGTGAGTCCAGAAGGGGCAGGTGTCAGAGTGGGGCACAGAACCGATCCAGCGGGGCAGGTGCTGTCAAGGTAGGGGGAAAGAATGTAGCAACTACAAAGTACAACAGAGACAGATGCTGGGGTCGGAGGGACTGTGCTGTAAGCAGCTGCAAGTGAATGCTCATATATAGGGATGACACAGACAGGCCTAAAACTGTACTGTCCTTATCTCACTCTCTCTTCCACAGGTGGTAGCTATAGTGATGGATGTTTTCACAGATGTGGATCTGCTGAGTGAGGTGTTGGATGCTGCTGCCCGCAGGGTCCCTGTGTATATCCTCCTGGATGAAATGAACTCCCAGCTCTTCCTAGACACAGCTGATAAGTGCAAAGTCAACCTCAACTATGTGGAGGTGATCAGGGCATGTTCATTGTTGGGACCCTATGGTCTGGTCCTGAGGAACTGGGGGTGGGGGGTTTACAGGGCAGATGGGTGTCAGGGACCAGGGACGAAAGGAGTTATCGCAGTAATAAGGAGGAGATAAAGGCAGGAGGCAGCCTGGGTAGTTGTGACGGTGCTATTCCTGGTGGGACCCACTGAGAGTGTCAGATCAGGACAAATTGCTTCAAAAGGGGCAATTACAGCCCAAAGCTGGGGTTTCTCTGCCCTAAAGGCAAACCAAACCAGCTGAACAGAAAAGACTTTGGTTTCGCCCCACTGGCTAGCCACAAGTCACACAAGCAATTCCCTAGACACTCCAGCTTCCCAGTATCACCACCAGCAGCCACCTATCCTGGGGACAAATGGTTACGAAAACCAATACCCCAAATAAAGAAAACAGTTCTCCCCAATTCCAAAGAATCAGGCCCCAGACCCAGGTCAATATACAAATCAGATCTTACCCACAAATCACGCTGTTGCCAATCCTTTAGAATCTAAAATCTAAAGGTTTATTATACAAGGAAAAAGATCTAGGTGAGGGTTAGGAATGGTTAAAGGAAATCAAATACATGCAGTAATGGCTTGCATCAGTTGTAGAATAAACTGCAGGTTCAAATCAAAGTCTCTGGAATACATCCCCTGATGACCAATCCTTTGGCCAGACTGCCCCTTTGTAGCAAAGTCCCATCCAGA
Organism: Dermatemys mawii; assembly: GCA_007922305.1. Classification (NCBI taxonomy): domain Eukaryota; kingdom Metazoa; phylum Chordata; order Testudines; family Dermatemydidae; genus Dermatemys; species Dermatemys mawii. The sequence continues at coordinate 517,394 of ML677516.1, forward strand.
AGTAGGAGCCAGGCTGGAGACTGGAGATTAAAGACAAAATGGAGATCTTTCTCCCAGGTTTATATAAACTTCCTCTTGTGGGTGGAGACCACCTCCTTCTTGCTAATCAGAGTCCAGTTGTAAAATGGAGTTTCACAGCCATGTGGTCCAGTTACATGACTCTTCAAGATTCAGCACCTGAGCAGCCAGGCCACATTCCTTGGGAAGCTCGAGTGTGGACAGGCATCTACAAAGTTCATTGTTAGCTTAATTGGAACATGATGGGCCATCAAGAAGGCCAGGCCAACAGTAACTTTTTGTTTGAGATTTTACCCAAAAGCAAGCATAAGTTTGAAATACAGACACTATATTGCCAATCTTCATAACTTTAGCTACAAACAAGATACACACATACAGATAGCATAATCATAATCAGCAGACCATAACCTGGTCGTAGACACCTTATATGACCCCCTTTACCTAAGATTTGGTGCCCGTACAGGACCTTCGTTGCACCAATGAACTATATGGTCCCAGATAATTTCAGTAACGTGATAGTAGTGTCAAGATGAGACACTATAGCTGAATAGAAAGGCAAATAGAGAAGTTAGTTCTGATGTTATGGGAGAGATGGATATGAAAAAGTGAGCTAACGGGGGCGGGGGAGGGGAGGAAGAGCAGCTGCTGCCTTTGGAAGTCACTGCCTCATCTCTCTGCTGGTTTGCAGTTCCTGAGGGTCCGGACAGTTTCTGGCCCCACCTATTACTGCCGCACGGGGATGTCCTTCAAAGGGCATGTGAAAGAGAAGTTTCTGTTGGTGGACTGCATGGTGGTGCTAAGTGGCAATTACAGGTAAGGGGGGTATAGGGAGGGACGGCAGAATGACATAGCCCTGTCTCCATTAGGAAAAGATGCTGGTGGGAGGGGGCACTCTAACTATGACAGTTACAACTAATGTCAGTGGCAAGATTGTATCCCCTAAACTCAACATTGGTTCACAATGCAGGATTATTCCATGGGATAATATATAATTCTGTAGCTAAGGAAACTACAGAAATCTAAAGCCCAGCTTGTTTCATATCCAGGACATAAAATATCTATAAAAAGATTAGTAACTGTTACAACTAATTTAAACACTCAATATCACTGCAGACACCAACATTGCTAGGGACACTAAGTCCAAATGCCACCTGTTACAAGTATGGGAGTGACTATTGCATAGTGTTAATATATGGAAGTTACTATGTCAATGCCTGTGTTATACTTCTGAGTTTAGATAGTATGCTGTTTTCAGCAGATTGACCTAAGTGCTTTTAGTACTAAATTAAGCGGTCCCCCATTAAAAACCCAGATAAGGAAAATCATCACCGCATCGAGGCAGGGAACAGGCTATACGGATCTTGGTGGAGAGAGTGAGATAGTACTTGTAAGGAATGGGGTGCTCTTCCTTGCAGGGCAGTACTTGTCTCAGCACTGTACAATGGGGTACTTTATTTACAAATAAAAAGAATGACTAAAATAACTTTAAAATATTTAATAAAAAAAATTCAACAATCATATTAGCATATTTTACCATAACTCTCATCCTCCTTTCCCCCATCTCCTCTTCTCTGTGGTTACCACTTGATATGTTAGATCCCTCTGTTTAGAACGTGAGCCTATTAGTGCTGGGACTGACAGATGCTCAATAATCAATAAGTGTTTATCGGTGGAACTCTTGTGGGCAGCAGAAAGCTGCCAGAGTAGTACTTGGTGCTAGCAGAAGGCTAGACTCAGTGCATGGTGGATTGGAAGTGGTGCCATTGATTTGACACATCAGATGCTAACCACGTCTCATCTTTTCTGTATCTTGGTACAGTTTTATGTGGTCCTTTGAGAAGATTCATCGAAGCATCGCTCACATCTTTCAAGGGGAGCTGGTGTCCAGCTTTGACGAAGAATTCAGAATTCTCTTTGCACAGTCAGACCCTCTCATTCCTCCAGCCAATGTCTTAGTGAAGGCAGAGAACCCATTTACCATGGCCCCCTTTGGCAACAATATGCCCTTCTTTCCAAAGAAACCACACCTGCTGTTCCAAAGGGATGACAATGTCTTTCCGCCCTTCATGGACAGAGTTGATCCAGACAGATACTTCTTGTCAGCCTTCAGACGGGATGAACAGATGCGCCATACTATGGAGGGGTCAGCAATGCGCATGTATTCTAAGAAGGCAGAAATGGAGTCTCAGATTGATCCTGTCAGAGGTTTATTCCTCTCCAGACAGTTAGAGCTGGATTCCTTTAAGAGGCACAGCTTTGCTGAAGGAACCTTTGAAAACTTTTCTTCTTCAAAGCAGTGTTCTAGGCAGATGTTCATGAACAATCTGGATGACTTCAAAATGCATTCCAGTCACTTTCAAAAGGACCAGTTCCACCAGTATCAATTTGAACATCCCCATTCTTCCAGCAGGCCTCAAGGGTTCTTTGAGCGAATCCGAGGTGGTAGGCCGGGATTCAATGAACTGGAGGACTATGCACAGGGCCCCAGATACCCTGAACTTGAATCCCACTTCCCTCAGGAGGGTTTCCCCTTAAGGCTAGATTATGAGCCTTCAAATTCTTCCAGGGAAGTGAGGCATGGTTCTGACCAGGTGAACCCTGCAGGGAATGGCCCACTAGGGCTAATGTCACTAAGGAGGCAAAACATAGGGCAGAAATTCATGTGCCAGACATCCCCCACACAGAAGCAAAGCCTGGAACAACGACTGTTTTTACAAGACCAAGACCCAGGTCAGGACAAGAAGACCCAGGAAAACAGAACAGGTTTGCGTAACTGGAGGATTTCTTCATACCTGAGTGCATACCAGTCAGAACCAGGGGATGAAGGCATCCCAATGCCCATGGAATCAGAGTCATATAATGATGTTTTGGGACTTGGAGAACCCCTCACAAAGTACCCCAGTGAACTAATCCCATCTTTCAAGTCTCCTATGTCATTTAATAATACATCTTTGGGAATTGAAAGCGCCAAAGAGTCGGCAGGTACTGAGAGAGCAGGCGAGGAGACCTCTCTTGTGAAACAGGATTCCTTTAGGTCCAGGATAAATCCTTTGATCCAGAGGAGCTCAAGGCTTAGATCTTCTTTGATTTTTAATGCTGCCAATTTAGATCAGCAGAATATGACAATAGAGAAGGTTCAGATGATCCAAAAGGAGCAAATGTCCAGTGAGATTATAAAAGACAATGAAACTATAAAAACAGCCACCTCTTCTAAAGTGGCAGAGCTTTTAGAGAAGTACAAAACTGTGGGCAAAGACATAGAGAGCGGTACAATTAGTCACACCAAAGCTGTTTCCAGTTTTCTACAGGAAGAATCTCAGAATGCAGAGAAAAAATGTACCAAAGCTGTGCAATACAAGATCCTGGAGAGTAGGGTGCTAGACTCAAAAGAATCCTTCAGTAATTACAAGATGCACATTGAGTCTGAGAAACAGCTTGGTATGTCTCCCTCAGCCACCCAGCTCCTTGACACACCGAGTAAAGATCCTATAACAAATATTAGCAGCAAAATGGAAAAATTATCTTCTCGGTTCTATCCCACAAACAGCAAACCTGCTCTTCCAACGAAGGAGAACCTGATATTTGTAGGAGACACTCAGAAGCTTGCTCTGCCAGAGAAGAGGGAGAAACTGACATTTAAAAGAGACACACAGGAACTAGCTGACACAGAATTCAAGAAACCACAGGCTAGAATAAGCGTAAGCACCACATCAATTCCTGAAAGTTTATCCAAGAGTCAAGGGTCTGACAGCAATCTCAATAAATCCGAGGAAGAGTGTGCCAAACAGGAACAAAGTCCATTGGAATTTTTTAGGAAAGGGTCGCTAAGATTGAAACAGTTGCTGAATCCAAAAGGTGAAAAGAAAGCAGAGGAAGAAACCATTCTTGAGAGTGCAAAGTTTGACAAGCAAACCATGAGCCTTAAACAATCTTCTAAGGGGGATTGTCAGGAAGTGATGGAGGAAGAGAAATCCCAAAGGATCACAACAGCACCTGCTCTCAAAAGCAACCAGCCATCTCAGACCAGGTTTGCTTCTGCCACAGCAAACATCCTATACAGCAGCAACCTTCGTGATGACACAAAAATGATTCTTGAGCAAATTTCTGCCAACAGTCAGAAGAACAGAGCTGAGCTGGCCAGGCAACTACCAGCCACAAGTAATCCTGATCTTACCAAGTCTACCAGCAGCTTGGAATATAAAGGCGAGAAGGAGAAAAGCTGCAACATTAGCAGGTCAGAAAGTTTTGGAAGCCAAAAGAGAAATCTTCAGAGGCAACCATCAGAGGACAGAGATACCCTTCTGAAAAAGATGGAGAATATGCGAAAGGAGAAACGGGTCTATAGTAGGTTTGAGGTCTTCTGCAAAAAGGATGAACAACCAGTTCAGAGTGATGAGGAATATGATACAGATGCCAAAGACAAGAAAATGGGGAAATTCATGCCCAAACTCTTGGGGACCTTCAAAACCAAAAAATGACATTAGAAATGCTGCCTAAATCCCAACTCCAGAGGCTGTAATTGCTGTCTGTCAATGGAGAAAGAGGTGGTTACGCTTCAGTGACGGACACTAGTAACATACTGAATACTCCTTCATGTTGCTGAATATGCAGTTCTGCAACACTGGCCTCCTACAGCATGATTTCCTCATACAGTTACATGGTGAAAGGCAATTTAACTGAAATTGGATCCAAATTATAAAAAAATTAAATCAACAGAGTGTTTAAAACAAAAATAGAGTCTATTTATCATCTGCACAGGGAAGCTCCTCAGCAGACAGAACAAGCTTGCTATTATTTGGGGAGGGGTAAACTATAATGCAAAGCTCTGCCCTGAGCCAGGGAAGTCCATACTTCTCATGTACAAGAACAATGCTGATTTTTGGATATTTCTCAGGTTGTGGTCAATTTTTTCCTCATATGTGGTACCAGGAGAATCTTTGACAGTTTCCAGGAGCAAGGTCTTGCAGTAAATTCTTTGCCCTTATCTGTAGTTATGACCCTGTCCATCGGCACATGTCCAGCTTTTATACTTAGCATTGTATAACCTTATGGGTGTTTTTAAATATAGTTGGAAATATTATTGCTTTAGGGGGGAGGCATCAGCAGGCAGATGGAAGGCCGCAGCAGAGGGAATTTACATGCCAAACTGGGATAAAGAGGTGGCTCTAGTTTAAATTTGCAGGGCACTGAATCAAGCCTGTACAATGCAGCCTTCATCAAGCAGCATCTTCCTGGAGGCTGGACTGCCAAGAAGAGGTGTTTTCTCTCAGGGAGGGATTTGTAGCAGAGGATAAGCCATTTCAAGTGTTAGCAGGTTCCCTCAGTGTGATGACAGGAGAGAGAGGCAAAAGGAGGAAATAACTGAGCTTTACTGTAACTTATATTTTCTTAAAGCTCAGCAATGTTTTTTCTTATATAGATTTCTTTCAGGTGTTTGGTACCAGGCCTGGCCCAGACCAGCCTGTATGGTTCCTACTATGGTATTGGATTGTCTGGCAGGACAGTGGGTGAAGGGTGGGTGTCAAAAAGAAAGAAAAGCATTGTACATAAGGTTTTCTGCCTTGGATCTGTTGTTCTTCAGCCTGGGATTCTCTCCCTCTTAGGCAACACAGCAGCAGTGGCAATGGGTCTCAATGCTGGAAATTATATCTGACTTTATATTTGTATCTGTGTGCCTAGAGGTACAAATAAACACATTTGGTAAATTAAAAAATAAATGTGTAAAAAGTCACAGCGAGCTCAAGTCTTCTGCTCTCAAGGCACCGTAGAACATCTTATGGTACCTGAGCTGTGGGAAGGGAGAAATAATTCCTTTGAAAATAGACAAGAAGACTTTTGAGAATCAGTTCTGGCCACCTTCCCTTACTCCACATGACTGCCAGAAGCTCAGTTTCCCATTACAATTGTGGCTCCTCCCAGCCTCAGCAGTTGGTAGGTTAGGCCATTATGTGACAACTGTAAATGTGGGAAAAGGCCCATACCGCTTATTGGAAGTGTCTGCTTTGCTCCTTTGGACTGTGTTTCTAATAAGGGGAGGCAAAAGATGTAAGGTCTGAGGCCTAATTCATGCATGTCACCTGCTCCTTAGTTCCCCCAACAACAAGCAAGGTGGAAAGTCAAGCAAAAATAAACAAGGAATGCAGCAGAGAACTGCATTTTAGAACTCCGTTAGAGCCACAGCTACAAGACAGTGATCAAATGATTCTAAAGGACTGGGCAGACCATCTCTTCCTCTCCTGTGTCTTACACTGAAGAGTCTTTTCCATCCCCATCTGAAGAATTTCTCTAATGTCCCAGATCAGCTCATGTTTCACTTGGTACATATGCTGTGGGTAGGGTAGGCAATTTGGAGCGTTACTTTGAACTAGCCTTCCAAGTTTTCCTGCCAACTCCAGTGAGATTGAGAAACAGCTGATGCCCCCTCCAAAATCACTAAGTTTGTAGGTTTGTCACAGCAGGGAAAAAAGTCATGGATTGTGCTTTTCCCGTTTGTCCATGACTTTTTTCCCATGTCCAGATCTCATCCTGAAGCGGCAGCTCATGCAATTCCTATCCCATGGGTCTGGGCATGGCTCCCTGCGCTGCACGCTCTGGGTTGCAAACCTGCTCAAGTTTGACCTGCCAGACTCTCCATCATGACTGGGTGGGAGAAGGGCAAGGGAGAAAACTTCAATGAATGGTGTTGTGCCTGGGTGGACTGGGCCACAGAACCACTCAGGTTTGGCTTGCCTGACACTCTATCATGACAGAGCAGTTGGGCAAACCTAAGCAGTGCTGTGTGCCCAGTTGCAATGCCAGGAGCAAGGTTCTGGGCCCAGCATCACTGGACCCAGGAGCTGCCACTGTGGGGTGAGTGCAGGGCACTGGGCCCAGAACCATGGGCCCCAGGAGCTGCTGCTGTAAGGTGAGCGCAGGGTGCCAGGGCCAATCCTGTGGGATAAAGGAGCCAGTTGCGGGGTGACTGTGGGGTAGACTCTCTTTGCAGCAGCTCCTACCAGCTTCCTTGCAGTGGAGGGTACTGCTGCAGGTGGTTGGTGCCCCCTTGGTGAGGCAAGGAGGAGGGCCTTTTTTAAATAAAAAAAAACATTTTTGATAAAAAAAAATGCTGAAATAAAGCTGCAGCCCTAATGAACAACTACTGGGACTGGAGCTGCAATCCTGCTACAGGTACGTGGATGACAGGTAGGGGAAGGGCCAGCAGGTGACAGTAGCTTTATTTGTGTCTGAAAGAATTAAAGGTTTCAAGATGCCTAGCTGTCATGCTAACTGCACTATATCAATTAATTAAATTTTCAGTGACAAATGGTGATTATTTTATTGGTTGCTGGAAGCAATATCAGATGAAGCTGTGTGGCTGGATTTCCCAATTTGAAGAGTGGGCGGTTCAGGAAGCCTCTTACATGATGATTGAAATCTCCAGTGATCATCAATAGTTCAATTAGACATAAATATATTAGCACAAAGAAAACAGCAGAGAAGTGGGGAGGAGCTGGCCAAAAACACAATAAGGACCCTAAAGGGCAGTTTTAAATTTACTCCATGTTGCAAATAATACTAGGAGGAAGATGGCACAAGAGTTCATACAGTAGAACAGAACAGTCTTATTCCTGTACAGAGCTGCATCTCTTTTCTTATTCATTTTTTTGCTACTGTTATATATTAAGAGGATGCAATCTAAACAGTTCTGTATATTGTGGTGCATAAAATAAACAAATTAATTTTTACTAAAACACTGTGTTGGAGTCAGATTTCACACACAGAACTGGTTAATGAAACCCATGGTGGTGAGATGAATGCTGTAGGTGACATTAGGGAGGCACGGATGTCAAAGCTAGGAAGGCATTGAGCTGGAGGGTCTCAGATTACCTGACCTGCAAATATGTTCCATCTGTACTTTCCCCAAATAAAAAAGAGATTGTTAAAAAGACAAGAGCCTCAGTGAAGTGTGGCTAATACCAAGAGAAAAAAATAAAAACAGCATGACACATTCTACACCAAGTTCTACACCTCTAATAACTTTCTATATGAAATCAGTGAAACCCTAGTCAAGATCATGGCCATATTGTTCAAGGTGCCGTACAAAACAGTCGTCTGCACTGTGACGTTCAGCGGATAGAGACCCATTCAAATATATGCAGGACCAGATCCTCGGTTGGTTTAAAATCTGTGTCCTTCCATTGACTTCAACAGCACCAAACTGACTTGCGCCATCGGAGGATCTAATCCACACTTTTTATATACACATATAAACATTTGGATAATTAATTTGTTATTACAAACAGCAGTTTGGCATGGATTAAACCAAATTTGGTTAAATCTGAAAATCTAAAAATTAATAGTAAAGTGACCCAGCCACTTCTTCACTGCCATGTTCATGGTATGCCTCATCACTCCATCAATCTACCAACCATAACTGTGCCCTTCTTGTTTTGCAACCAAAAATGTATTGTTGGAGGTATACTACTGATTTTATATATTATTGCTGGGGGCTTGTCTAGATGAACATTTAGTGTGCAGCAACCTGCAGTATAAATTTGGAGAGGACTAGCAAAGGGTATACAATCTGTGGACTCTGCTGCCATGCATCAAAAATTCCCTAGAGGCCTTTGAGTTACTCTGATTTCAAAGGTGAGAAGATCCAAAGCGCACCAGGGAAATTTTAGGGTGTGGCAGCAGGGTCCACACAGACAATTAGTATGCAGTATGCACAGTGCTCTCAAATGGTAAAAGACAAAAAAAAACCCACATCACCCATGGGAGACGACTTTTCACAATATGATCACTCTATATCTGACCTCTCAATCTACGTCCTCAAAGGAAATCTGCACAACACCTTTAAAAGTCAAGCCTGGGAGCTTAAATTCATAACTTTGTTAAGAACAAAAGAATGGCCATACTGGGTCAGACCAAAAGTCCATCCATCCAGCCCAGTATCCTGTCTACCAACAGTGGCCAATGCCAGGTGCCCCAGAGGGCGTGAACCTAACAGGTAATGATCAAGTGATCTCTCTCCTAACATCCATCACCCTCCTCTGACAAACTGAGGCTAAGGACACCATTCCTTAGCCATTCTGGCTAATAGCCATTAATGGACTTAACCTCCATGAATTTATCCAGTTCTCTTTTAAACCCTGTTACAGTCCTAGTCTTCACAACCTCCTCAGGCAAGGCATTCAATAGGTTCAATGTGCGCTCTGTGAAGAACTTCCCTTTATTTGTTTTAAACCTGCTGACCATACATTTCATTCTACTTAGATGCTAAAAATCATGGCCTCAATAAGGACACTGGATTTATGGTTTGTTACAACAGTCTATAACGGGTTCGCAACCTTTCAGAACTGGTGTGCTGAGTCTTCATTTATTCACTCTAATTTAAAGTTTTGCATGCCAATAAAACATCTGATGTTTTTAGCAGGTCTCTTTCTATAAGTCTATTATCTATAACTAAACTATTGTATGTAAATTAAATAAAGTTTTAAAAATGTATAAGAAGGTTTATTTAAAATTAAATTAAAATCTGGAGGCCCCCCCCCCCAGACTGGTGGCCAGGACCCAGGCAGTGTGAGTGCCACTGAAAATCAGTTTGCATGCCGAAGATGCCATAGTTTGCCTGCCCCTGCTCTATAACCTACTAACCCTCCATTGCAGAGGTGTTAAATGTCCACTTCACCTTGAATGGTCTCTTACATGATAATTCCTTATGCTAAACAATACATTCCACTTTGTATTTAGCTGTGACATGCTAAGGCCTTGTGTACACTACAGAGTTTGTTATGCAAAGTACACTGATGATCAAAAATGGGTATATTACATCACTTGTCCATGTTCACACAAGGCTCCGGCTGTCGGCAGAGCACGTCCACTGTTGGTGCTCTGGCATCAACAGAGAGAGCAGTTCACTGTGCTACTTGCCATCGGCAGCTAGTTGAGGAAAGGTGGAATGGATCGCAGTGCATCATGGGTGTGGGCTCATCTTTAGGAACATTAGCCTGTACAGAAAGCTGCAAGCAGGGCCCTTTTTTCTTCACCAGAAGCTTCCAGTGGGGGAATGTTGAAATGCTCACAGTGATCTTTGGAGACCCAGCATATGCCTTATTCCCATAGCTCATGAAGCCTTACATGATAAATCTACACACACAGTAGCAAGGAGCACTGCAACAACAGGCTGAGCAGGTACAGAATGACTGTAGAATGGGCCTTTGGCAGATTAAAAGTATATTAGCACTACATTTATGGAAAGTTAGACCTAAATGAGGAAAATATTCCCAGGGTCATAGCAGCCTGCTCTGCACTCTATAACATTTGCAAAGCTAAGGGTGAAAAGTTTCCTCTGGAGCAGAGTGTGGAAGAGGACTGCCTGGCAGCTGATTCTGAGCAACCAGGTATCATGGCAAGTAAAGGGGCACAATGAGGGGGCACTATTTGAATCAGGGAGGCTTTTGAAGCACCATTTTGACAATGACAAAGAGTCCTGCGGCAGCTTAAAGACTAACTAAAGTATTGAAGCATAAGCTTTCGTGGGCTAATACCCACTTTGCCGGATGCATGCAGTGGAAGTATCCAGAGGCAGG
>ML677516.1:532982-583717 GCA_007922305.1 Dermatemys mawii
AATTCCAGACTAACACGGCTACCTCTCTGATTTTGACAATGAGCTCCAGCTATGTGTCTTTCTATACAGCACTCTGCCATGCTTTGTTAACTTGCTCCCTTGCATGAACATTTGATGATTACTAACCGTGATTTGTACTCAGCAAATGATCAGATTGCCACTTTGAATTAATTCCAGCAGCAACCAACGTGTGTAGGAGACAAATAAAGAATGGTTAGCTTTCAGAGAGTATGTTTTTATTAAATACCAATTAACAACACACACAAAAGGTTTGGTGGGAAGGGAGCGAACAGGGGAGGCTAACGGGAGTTCTGTGAGGGAGTTTATAGGAGGAGTGTGAGGAGCGGGCTAGACACACTTAACATTCCTTAAACATAAAACCTAAAACCACCCCTTGATGAAATAACAAAGGTTCAGGCTTCAGGGGTAAAAAGAGAATACAGGCAGAAGTCCAACAAGAGAGTGGGAGCTATCCAGTTTATTACACGCAATGCAGCATGTATGATTACCTACACATATGATTACCCAAGGGCAGCGGCATATGTGTGCATTCGGTGCAAGGAGCTCCTGGCCCTCAGAGACCGTGTATGGGCTTTGGAGACCAGAGTGGCTAAACTGGAGGCAATAAGGGAGCCAGAGAAGTACATAAGAAGGGTCCTTTGACAAGATAACAAGCCTTGTGATGGGGGGAAAGTGGATGGAAACAATCCCATAGTTGGGATCCTCCTTCCAGATGACGTTGTGTATCCTCTCACCCTGAGAATACCTCTCCAGTGAAGGGAACTCCAGTTATTAGGAAGAGACAGGTATTAGTAATGGGTGATTCGATCATTAGAAACAAAAATAGCTGGGTTTGCGATGACTGGGAGAACCGCATGGTGACTTGCTTGCCTGGTGTGAAGGTTGTGGATCTCTCTAGACATCTAGATAGACTTATGTATAGTGCTGGGGAGGAGCCAATGGTAATGGAACATGTAGGTACCAGTGACATAGGAGAGAACTCCTGGAGCCAAATTTAGGCTGCTAGGTAAGAGATTGAAGTCCAGAACCTCCATGGTAGCATTTTCTGAAATGCTTCCAATTGCATGCACAGGACCAGTTAGACAGGCAGAACTGTAGGGGTCTCGATGCATGGATGAGCTGCTGGTGAAGGGAGGAGAGGTTTAGATTTATTAGGAACATGGGACACTTGGAAAAGGAAGAGCCTATACCGGAAGGATGGGCTGCACCTAAACCAAAATGGAATGAGCCTGCTGGCACTTAAAATTAAACTTTTAAGCAATTTTTAAACTAAGGGCTGGGGAAACGCTGACAAGAGTGGAAGAGCACATGCTTCGGATAGAGACATCCCCTATAGGAGGATCTATTAATGGAGATTCTCTATATCCTTGTAAGAAGGAGAGGAAGGAAGATACTAAAATACAAGTAGGATCTGATGAGAAACAGTTAAATGAAAAAACAGTCCCATTTTTTTATATCATCATATAATGGCAGACAGCTAAAAAGTGGAAAGTTTTTAAAGTGCTTATACGCCAATGCTAGTAGTCTAAATAACAAGACGGGTGAACTAGAGTGCCTAGTATTAAATGAGGATATTGATATAATAGGTATCACAGAAACTTGGTGGCATGAGGATAATCAATGGGACAAAGTAATACCAGGGTACACAATATATCAGACGGACAGAAGAGGTCATGCTGGTGTGGGTGTGGCACTATATGTGAAAGAAAGCATAGAATCAAATGAAGTAAAAATCTTAAATGAACTAAACTGTACCATAGAATCTCTATGGATGGTAATTCCATGCTCAAATAATAAGAATATAGCACTAGGGGTTTATTACTGACCACCTGACAAGGATGATGATAGTGAACGTGAAATGCTCAGGGAAACTAGAGAGGCTATTAAAATTAAAAACTCAGTAATAATGGGGGATTTCAACTATTCCCCTATTGACTGGGTACATGTCTCCTCGGGGTGGGATGCAGAGATAAACTTTCTTGACACCTTAAATGACTATTTCTTGCAGAAGCTCGTTCTGGAGCCTACAAGAGGAGACGTAATTCTTTAGTCCAAGTGGAGCACAGGATCTGGTTGAAGAGGTGAAAATAAGCTGGACTACTTGGTAATAGTGACCATAATAAAATTAAATTTAACATTCTTGTGTCAGAGGAACCACAACAGCAGCCCAACACTAGCATTTAAGTTCAGAAAGAATACACAAAAATGAGAAAGTTAGTGAAACAGAAATTAAAAGGTACAGCACAAAAAGTGAAAGCCCTGCAAGCTGCATTGAAAATTTTTAAAAGACACGATGAGAGAAGCTCAACGTAAATATATATACCCCAAATTAAAAACCATAGTAAGAATTTGCCACTGTAGCTAACAACAAAGTAAAAGAAGCAGTAAAAGGCATCCTTTAGAACAGAGGTTGGCAAACTATGGCCCGCGGGCCACATGTGGCCCACCGGCCATTTTTACCCGGCCCACGAACTTGTTCCTGGGCTGGGGGGGGGGGGCGGGGCTGAGCACGGAGTGCTCCAGGGTCCTGTGCTCCCGGCCGGGGGCCAACTCAGGAGCGCGGCGCAGCAGCCGTGGGGCCCCAGCACTCCCAGCTGAGGGCCGGCCCAGGAGCGTGGCGCGGCAGCTGCGGGGCCCCAGCGCTCCCGGCTGGGGGCCGGCTCAGGAGCATGGCGCAGCAGCCGCAGGGTCCCAGCACTCCTGGCCCAAGAGCACGGCGCGGCAGCCACGGGGCCCCAGCACTCCTGGCCGGGGGCCAGCCCAGGAGTGCAGTGCAGCAGCAGTGCTCCCGAGCCAGATGCCAGGCCAGCCCGGGGAGCCACGTGCTTCCTGGCCTGGACACAGCCGGGGCAGAGCTCAGCGCTGGAACGCTGGAAGGTAAACAAGGGGGATTTGGGGGAGGGTCCTGGGGAATGGTGGTAGTTAGGGTCGGGAGGGGACTCAGGAGGGGCAGTCCGGGCACAAAGAGCAGGGGGGCATAGATATAGGGTGGGGTTCTGGAGGGGTGCTGGTTAGTGTGGGGGGTCTTGAGAGGGGGGCAGTCAGGGACCAAAGAGCAGAGGGTTTAGGGGGTGGGGTCCTGGGTGGCAGTTAGAGTGGTGGGTCTCCGGAGTGGGTGATCAGGGGACAAGGGGGGGTTTGGCAGTTCTGAAGGGCGGAAGTTAGGAGGGGTGGCAAGTAGGTGGGGGGGGGTCGCATAGGGGGCGGAGCCTTCCCTACCTGGCCCTCCACATAATTTTGAACCCCAACGTGGCCCTCGGGCCAAAAAGTTTGCCCACCCCGCTTTAGAAAGTGGAAGTTAAATCCTAGTGATGAAAACAAAAAGGAGCCTAAACGCTGGCAAATGAAGTGTAAAAATATAATTAGGAAGGCCAAAAAAGAATTTGAAGAACAGCTAGCCAAAGACTCCAAAAGTAATAGCAAAATTCCTTTTAAGTACATCAGAAGCAGTAAGTCTGCTAAACAACCAGTGGGGCCACTGGATAATCGAGGTACCAAAGGTGCACTCAAGGACGATAAGGCCATTGCGGAGAAACTAAATGAATTCTTTGAAAAAGTCTTCACGGCTGAGGATGTGAGCGAGATTCCCAAACCTGAGCCATTCTTTTTAGGTGACATATCTGAGGAACTCTCCCAGAATGAGGTGTCATTAGAGAAGGTTTTGGAACAAACTGATACACTAAACAGTAATAAGTTACCAGGACCAGATGGTATTAACACAAGAGTTCTGAAGGAACATAAATGTAAAACGCTAGAACTACTAACTGTAGTCTGTAACCTATCATTTAAATCAGCTTCTGTACCAGATGACTGGAGGATAGCTAACTGACATCCATTTTTTAAAAAGGCTCCAGAGGTGATCCTGACAATTACAGGACAATAAGCCAGACTTCAGTACCCGGCCAACAGGTTGAAACTATAGTAAAGAACAAAATTGTCAGACACATTGATGAACATAATTTGTTAGGGAAAAGTCAACATTGTTTTTTAAGGGAAATCATGCCTCACCAATCTACTAGAATTCTCTGAGGGAAGTCAACAAGGGGGAATCCAGTGGCTATAGTGTACTTAGATTTTCAGAAAGCCTTTGACAAGGTCCGTTACCAAAGGCACTTAAGCAAAGTAAGCTGCCATGGGACAAGAGGGAAGATCCTCTCATGGATTGGTAACTGCTTAAAAGGAAACAAAGGATAAGAATAAATGGTCAGTTTTCAGAAAGGAGAGTGGTAAATAGTGGTGTCTCCCAGGGGGTCCGTACTGGGGCCAGTCCTATTCAACATATTCATAAATGATCTGGAAAAAGGAGTAAACAGTGAGGTGGCAAAATTTGCAGATGATACAAAACTACTCAAGATAGTTAAGTCCCAGGCAGATTCTGAAGTACTACAAAAATATCTCTTAAAACTGGATGACTGGGCAACAAAATGGCAGATGAAATTCAATGTTGATAATGCAAAGTAATGCACACTGGAAAGTGTAAATCCCAACTATACATATAAAATGATGGGGTCTAAATCAGCTGTTAGCACTGAAGAAAGAGATCTTGGAATTACTGTGGATAGTTCTCTGAAAATATCCACTAAAGCGGCAGTCAAAAAAGTGAACAGAATGTTGGGAATCATTAAGAAAGGGATAGATAAGACAGAAAATATCATATTGCCTCTATATAAATCCATGGTACGCCCACATCTTGAATACTGTGTGCAGATGTGGTCATCTCATCTCAACAAAAGATATATTGGAATGGGAAAAGGTTCAGAAAAGGGCTACAAAAATGATAAGGGGTATGGAATGGCTGCCATATGAATAAAGATGAGTAAGACTGGGTCTTTTCAGCTTGGAAAAGAGATGACAAAGGGGGGAAATCATGACTCCTCATAACACAAGAACTAGGGGTCATCAAATGAAATGAATAGGCAGCAGGTTTAAAACAAACAAAAGGAAGTATTTTTTCACACAACACGCAGTCAACCTGTGGAACTGTTTGCCAGAGGATGTTGTGAAGGCCAAGACTGTAACAGGGTTCAAAAAAGAACTAGATAAGTTCACAGAAGATAGGTTCATCGATGGCTATTAGCCAGGATGGACAGGGATGGTGTCCCTAACCTCTGTTTGCCCGAAGCTGGGAATGGGTGACGGGATGGATGACTTGATGATTATTGTACCTGTTCTGTTCATTCCCCTGTGGCACCCGGCATTGGCCACTGTCAGAAAACAGGATGGTGGACTGGATGGACCATTGGGCTGACCCAGTATGGCTGTTCTTATATTCTCACTAAATATGATTATCTGATCTATGGCAGGGTATCACCCTTCAATGAAAAGCCCCGCCCCCCCCGCAGGAAATAAGGGTTGACTTAAAATCTGTCATTTTAGAGGAACAATTGGCAGCCACAACTTTGCTCCAACCAGCCCGTGACTCCTCTGACACAGCAGCCTGTTCCAGATCCATGGCTGTTACCATGAGAAAGGCATCCTGGTTACAGTCCTCAGGGACACCCAAAGAACTCCAAATGACTAGAGAAACGCTCTCTTCCAAGGGGCCTTTGAACTCCACCTATTTTTCTTTTCCACCAAAAAAAGATTTGAACATATTTTAACATTACTGGAAGCACTATCAAAAGCAGGGAATTTATTCCCAAGATTCCAGTATCTACAGGGAAAGGAAACAGGGCCAGCCTTAGGGTTGGGTACAATCAAATAAGAGTATCCTTTGTGATAGAGGAAAGTCAGGGAGCTGCGGTAGAGTGCTTGAGGGGAGATATGTAAGCTCAGAGCTAATTGAGGCGTGGCTCCCTGTGGACTAGGAAGGTTGCAGGTTGATTGGAACACCTGCAATCAATTAAGGCTCTGCTAAGAACCTAATAAAACCCCCTGCTTCAGGCAGACAGGGGAGGAGGATAGGAGTTGGAGCAGTTTGGAGGAGAGTTTGGAACCAAGACCACCCAGGCCCTAGGTAAAGAGACACCTGACCTGTGTAGAGAAGCCCCACAAACTGAAGGGTAGGCGAGGGAAGTAGCTCAGGGGAAGGAATAGCTAATTCAGGTGGTTTACCGTTATCCTCAGGGCCCCTGAGCTGGGACCCGGAGTAGAGGGCGGGCCCGGGTCCCTCCCTCTCCTCTAGGATACTAATGGGGCAGTTAATACCCTATTCAGGGGCAAGAAATAGCTCCCTGAACCCCCCACAAGAAGAGAAAGCGTGGGACCCATCATAATAGTGCCAGCAATTTGCCACACCTTCTAGAATGCAGATTTAGCTTGTACTCATTTTATCAGTGCCAGTTTAAAAAATTATAGTTGAACACATAACTTTAGACACTTCAGATGAAGGTTGCTTATTTTTAAATTGTATTTTTAGTTATACTTGTAAAATAACTTAACATTCATATAAAAATAAATTCAGATCCAAATATAATGCTAATAGCAATGATGGAGTCAAATGTTGGTGAGTCAAGTACATGACTGTGATCAGTAAACATAAATGCCTGTTCTTAATAAAAGAGAAAAAAGCCTTAATCATGTATATTACAATTAAGTAAATACATTTTTAGAGTGAAAACCAATTGACTAAAATAGAGTAGATAATTGAAGTAACATAGTGAGTCTGTTAGAGAAAGTAAGGAGATTTTATTTATCTTTATTAAAGATAGTGTACAAAGTATCAAACTTGTGTTTCTGATATCTCTGTTAAAGTTCCAGAACTGATACCTCAAGGCTTGGGATTGGGAATATCTCGCTGTGTTATCTCCTGATTGTTCTAAATTTATATATAAATTTAAAATATGTCTTTAATTGGAGTTTGTATGTTTTTTTTCTTTCTTTATATAGGAATTGGATACTGTGCTCTTGTCAGCTAATTCTTAAGTTATATGAAACCCCCCCACCCACCCAAAAAAAAAAAATCCAAAAAAAGTTTTCTGGTGCCTAAGTAGTCTCTGGAACATGGTTAAAATTTCCCCTCAACCCCAAAAATCTGAAATGGTGCCCCTGGGGAGCCATGAGTGGCCAGAGGGCTACAGGAGGCCGTGAGCTTTGGTGAGTTGCAGCCCCCATGTGACAATGCAAAGCCCACCCTGAGATGCAGGCACCACAAGCCACAGCGCAGAAGGATGGCAACGCACCATAGAAGAAATTGTTAAACAGAAACAAGATACTGAGGCCTAACACTAAGTCCCCCATACCTCTGTGCTGAGCGTTTCTCTACTCTGGATCAGTCACCAAGGGGTCAGGACTATGGCTTTCTTCTGTCTGATTAATAAAAGCTAAATAGCAAATAGAAGATGGGTTACTTCAGCTAGGGAAAAGTCCAAACCAGTGTGAACTCAAAAGTCTCTTATACACAAGATGATCACTTTCCCAACTCCTTCTTGCTGCCTGGTCTTGGCCTGGGCCCAGGAGGTCCTGATAGTCTGTAAAAGTCAGCATTTTCTTTTCCTCTTGAGGCCCTCCCCGGCCATTCTTTTTCTTCTCTTTATAACCCTAGCCTAAATCCTTAGTTAACCCATTCCTTTCCTATCTTATTGTGGGATATGTACACCCCATCACCAGCTCCTTAAACTACATATCACGGTAATTCCCCCAGAAATAATCAAAGTCACTTCTGAGAAAAGCAGCTAAATAAACCATATTTTGAATGTATAGACAAACATAAGAAAGGCCGTACTGGGTCAGACCAAAGGTCCATATAGCCCAATATCCTGTCTACCGACGGTGGCCAATGTCAGGTGCCCCAGAATGAGTGAACCTAACAGGTAAGGATCAAGTGATCTCTCTCCTGCCATCCATCACCACCCTCTGACAAACAAAGGCTAGGGACACCATTCCTTACCCAGCCTGGCTAATAGCCACTAATGGACTTAACCTCCATGAATTTATCCAGTTCTCTCTTAAACCCTGTTATAGTCCTAGCCTTCGCAGCCTCCTCAGACAAGGACTTCCACAGGTTGACTGGGCGCTGTGTGAAGAAGAATGTCCTTTTATTTGTTTTAAACCTGCTGCCCACTAATTTCATTGGGTGGCCCCTAGTTCTTCTATTATGGGAACAAGTAAATCACTTTTCCTTATTCACTTTCTCCACGCCACTCATAATTTTATATACCTCTATCATATCCCCCCTTAGTCGTCTCTTTTCCAAGCTAAAAAGTCCTAGCCTCTTTAATCTCTGCTCATATGGGACCCGTTCCAAACCTCTAATCATTTTAGTTGCCCTTTTCTGAACCTTTTCTAATGCCAGTATGTCCTTTTTGAGATGAGACCACATTTGTACACAGTATTCAAGACAAGGGCGCACCATGGATTTGTATAAGGGCAATAAGATATTCTCCGTCTTATTCTCTATCCCTTTTTTAATGATTCCTAACATCCTGTTTGCTTTTTTGACTGCTGCTGCACACTGCATGGACGTCTTCAGAGAACGATCCACGATGACTCTAAGATCTTTTTCCTGAGTAGTTGTAGCTAAATTAGCACCCCCATCATATTGTATGTATAGGTGGGGTTATTTTTTCCAATATGCATTACTTTACATTTATCCACATTAAATTTCATTTGCCATTTTGTTGCCCAATCACTTAGTTTTGTGAGATCTTTTTGAAGTTCTTCACTGTCTGCTTGAGTCTTAACTATTTTGAGCAGTTTGGTATAATCTGAAAACTTTGCCACCTCACTGTTTATCCCTTCCTCCACATCATTTATGACTAAGTTGAATAGGATTTGCTCTAGGACTGACCCTTGGGGAACACCATTAGTTACCCCTCTCCATTCTGAAAATTTTCCATTTATTCCTACCTTTTGTTACCTGTCTTTTAACCAGTTCTCAATCCATGAAAGGATCTTCCCTCTAATCCCATGGCAACTTAATTTACGTAAGAACCTTTGGTGAGGGACCTCATCAAAGGCTT
The DNA here is from genome assembly GCA_007922305.1 of Dermatemys mawii. NCBI lineage: Eukaryota > Metazoa > Chordata > Testudines > Dermatemydidae > Dermatemys > Dermatemys mawii. The sequence continues at coordinate 541,904 of ML677516.1, forward strand.
TCTGGAAATCTAAGTACACTATGTGCACTGGATCCCCCTTGTCCACATGTTTGTTGACGCCCTACAAAGAACTCTAATACGTTAGTAAGACATGATTTCCCTTTACAGAAACCATGTTGACTTTTGCCCAACAATTTATGTTCTTCTGTGTGCCTGACAATTTTTTCTTTACTATTGTTTCCACTAATTTGCTCGGTACGGACGTTAGACTCACCGCCAGAATGACCTCTAGAGCCCTTTTTAAATATTGGCGTTACATTAGCTATCTTCCAGTCATTGGGTACAGAAGCCGATTTAAAGGACAGGTTACAAACCCTAATTAATAGTTCCGCAATTTCATATCTGAGTTCTTTCAGAACTCTTGGGTGAATGCCGTCTGGTCCCGGTGACTTGTTACAGTTAAGTTTAACAATTAGTTCCAAAATCTCCTCTAGTGACACTTCAATCTGTGACAGTTCCTCAGATTCGTCACCTACAAAAGACGGCTCAGGTTTGGGAATCTCTCTAACGTCCTTAGCCGTGAAGACCGAAGCAAAGAATTCATTTAGTTTCTCTGCAATGACTTTATCGTCTTTAAGTGCTCCTTTTGTATCTCTATCATCCAGGGGCCCTACTGGTTGTTTAGTAGTCTTCCTGCTTCTGATGTATTTAAAAAACATTTTATTATTACCTTTTGAGTTTCTGGCTAGCTGTTCTTCAAACTTCATTTTGGCTTTTCTTATTACATTTTTACACTTAATTTGGCAGAGTTTATGCTCCTCTCTAGTTACCTCACTAGGATTTGACTTCCACTTTTTAAAAGATGCCTTTTTATCTCTCACTGCCTCTTTTACATGGTTATTAAGCCACAGTGGCTCTTTTTTAGTTCTTTGTTTTTTAATTTGGGGTACACATTTAAGTTGGGCCTCTATTATGGTGTCTTTGAAAAGTGTCCATGCAGCTTGCAGGGATTTCACTTTAGTCACTTTACCTATTAATTTCCGTTTAACTAACCCCCTAATTTTTGCATAGTTCTCCTTTCTGAAATTAAATGCCACAGTGTTGGGCTGCTGATGTGGTGTTCCCACCACAGGAATGTTAAATGTTGTTATATTATGATCACTATGTCCAAGCGGTCCTGTTATAGTTACCACTTGGACCAGCTCTTGTGCTCCACTCAGGACTAAATCAAGAGTTGCCTCTCCCTTTGTGGGTTCCTGAAGCTGAAGCTATGATGGACTAACAAGAGTTTGGAAAATTTTCAGAGTTGGTGATAGGAAAATATTCAAAACACAATAATTTGAATATTGTTTTTCTGATTGAAAAACACTACCCCACAATGAGATGTGGTTTGTGAAACTTCAGGGGCAGTGGCTTCTTTTGGGGAAAGTTGAAAGGGGAAAGCATTTGAAAGACTGCTATTGAAGTGAGAAGTTAGCGTTAGCCTTAACTATGATAGGGCTACTGTTGCTCAATAACAACATTATGATGACTCCGCAAAGCATCTCATGGAGTGCTGCATTCTGGGAGAGACAAGTTAATGTATAATCAATTAGGCCATTAGACAAAGAAGCACTTCCCTAGTGATTCTCTCTCATTCACTATCTTACACAGCGAACAACATGCTGTGAAAGGAAAGAACTTCCCTTAGTGAAATATAAGTTTATTATTACAATACATACAAAAGTATATCCACACATGGTAGTTATAGTATTAAATACAGTGCAGAAAAATACATAAAGAAAGGGAACTACTTAATTGGAGTGAGAGAATGTTAATAACTGATTTTGTATCCCAAAAGGACGTGGGAACTACTGAGAACATAAAGAGACTGGAGTTCAAGATATCCATGGTAAATTCAGTCTTCCTGGGCTTCAGAGAATGCTCTTTTCTTAGTTACCTGTGCCCCGTCAAAGTTTGGATTCAGTGAATACAAACAGATTGAAGCAAATAGAGACAGACAAATCAATCTGGATACTAACACAAGCCAGCAACAGAACAAAGCAGCTTTCTGTAGCTATCAGTGATACTGAATATGAGGAATAGTATGTAAAGATAAACTGTGCCTACAGCATTGTATGGAAACAAATGGTGCTATGTCCCCTGCCTACCTTGTGTCTTTGCACAGGCTTGAGAAGTTAAATGGATCAGAATGCCAGACCATTCTTGCTATCTTGCTCAGAAAAAGTGGCATTGTGCCCCACATGGGAGTCCAGGCAGTATTCCTCTAGCATTTGAGATCCTGCCAAATGCCTGAGAGTGGGGTTGTACACCCCACTCCCTACAGGGCCTATGGATGGGTGGATTGGTCTGTATTCTACTTGGTCAGTGCTGGTGTGTATTCAATGCTGGTGCTTGTTGGCAGGAATTTGATATTGGAAGATTCTGGAGTGCAGATTTACAGATGGTCCCATAGGACTGGGAGTAACTGCCCATTGATGCCTTGGGATCTCCAGCAGCTCCCATATTTGCTGTGACCTGAAACATCTTTTTACTGGACTTCAGAAGAGGGCTAGCATCCCTGCTGGGAAACTGTGGGTTCCTTGGATTCTGTGTGAGAAAGAAAAGCAAAAACAGCTCAGGAACCCTAAATCAACTCCTCATACAGAAACAAGGGGTGTGGAAATGGAATGGTCTGAGGAGTGGGACAGATCCTAGCTATGCAGAGAAGGAGTAGGGCAAATCCCAGAGGGTGAAGGAGAAGGGGCATAAGGCAGGACTGTCCAAAAGGTGAAGGAGATAAGGTTGTAAAGGAGAAGGGGTGCCCACAAGACTGAGCCCACAAGATGGAGAAGACAGTGGGGAGTCAGACAAGATATGAAGAGACAGACTATGATCCCACCACAAAAGTGAGAGCAGGACTGAGCCTGAGTTTGAAGGGAAAGACGTACAACTGTAGGTACATTGTGCAGCTCCAATCAGCCACTTGGCATGCTGAAAGGAAAATGCCCATACTCACTAGTCTGGTACTGGCTGCTGTCACCCCAGCCATCATGGAAGAGTCCTTCCTGGTCAGGTGATTGTGGATAGCAGCTTCCTGTGCCTGACTGGATAGTGAAAGCGATCTCAGGTTGGATATGGACTGACCGTGACAGTCAGGACCTTTTGGCACTTGCTGAGCCTGAAGAAGAAAAAAATCAGTGACAGGACTGAGTACTACTGTCTGGTAGCCCCTGGGATGAGGAGAGGAGGATCAGTATTCCGAAAAAGAGGCTCTTCTCTTGCTATCATCACAAAACAAGTGGAATTTCTCGCCAGGCAGGATTTATTAAGAAAGTACATCTGTGGTTTTCACGTCTGGGGTGATCACCTCCATTTACATTTCCTTCTCAGGGAAGCTAACCCTTTCTGTACTAGTGCAAGGGAATATGCAGGGATTAACCCTTCAGAAACTATGTTGCTTCTGTTCAAATTCTCTCTTAGTTTTGACAATGCACATGCACAGGTGTTGGACATATACATGCTCCAAACACTCATCATGTTAACTAGCACTTGGTATCTAATTCACCAGCAGAAACATCACCTCTGTCTAACTTGTGGCAGATCATTTTAGTCACCAGCTGGACTCTACATGCACAAAAGGACGGAAAATCACAAAGCTGCCTTCTAAAGGTGTGAAACAATGACTATTCTCCTCCTCCTCAAGAGTAATACACTCATGGATACTAGAACTGCTGTTACTTCACATCTAATCTTTGTCAAGTCACTATTAGTCACTGCTTCAAAACCTGATGTAAAAACACTGGTTCTTAGGGATGGAAAATCCTTTGTGAGGCATCCAATTCTTACTCATGCTAGCAAAAACTCTATAGCCAGCCTTCTCTTCAATGTTCCTGGTAAAAGAAACATCAATCTTCTGTGTGGGCACAGTGGGATTATTACCCACACTGTGCAGACTGTGGGAACTGTTTCTCAGATGAAAGACTCTCCACACATCCAATGGAATTGCAGTACTTACCTCAGTCACAAGAAGCCCAATGATTGCTTTCAGCCCTTCTAACTGAGCAAATCACAGACCAACCTGACTCCCCCTTAGAAATGGCACCAGAGTGGAAGGCAAGTAAAAACTCATTTTTCCCCACAGCAGCTTGGATACCTGCAAACAGTAAGACTGGTCTTGTGTGATGCTACTCACATTATAGGGATTCTGTATGCTCATTGCAGGTGGCTGAGCACTCATACTCATCCATGTAATCTGTCTCCCAAGTTTCCTGTTGATGGAGGATGTTCTCTGATGCTGCAGAAGCGGTGCTGAATGGTTCCTGGCCATTACAACAGAACCCAAGCTATCTACAGGCAGAAAGAACACACGTGTGAGGCATGGCTAGAAAGGGTTAAACATCCTACAAAATAAATAACCCTCAAAAGACATGTGTGGAGATAATGTTTGTGTTTTTGTGTATTTACATAAGTATGAGTAGGGTCGACAATGTAATCAACAGTCCCTGTCTGTGCTGCATTCTGATCATTCAGAAGTCAAAAGACAATCCTATAATTTAAATGAATTGTAACCAATTGAGTAAGCAGTAAGGTAAAAAAGAAGCTGTTTTATGCTGATTTGGTAAACCTAAGTATTGGAATATTCACCAGCTTTGGGGGGTTTGTCTACTTCATTTTTTGCAGTGCACCCTAATTGAGTGACCATAGGCTACCTCCCCACTAGGACCCCAGTGATAACATGATACAGAAAAAGGAGAGCGAATTAGAGTGAGAAGAATGAAGGCTGAAACACAGATGGTAAAGTTAGAGCCAAGTTAGAAAGGATGAAATGGACAACAAAAAAGAACCTCCTAGAGAAACAGAAGAGGAGATAGTAAGCGGGGGTGGGGGGGGGGAAATAAGAAGAGGTCCATTTCATACCTTTTCTCCTACAGGGAGGGAAAGAGCAAAGGTGGAAGAAACAAATGTATGGGAAGAGAAAGGAACACACAGAGCCAGAACAAGAATAGTGAAGAAGCAAACTGATAGAGACAAAGTGAGTGTTGAATATGGAGAGAAAAACCAAGGAATCAAGAAAGGGGTTTTCACAGAAAAGATAAGGTTACTCACCTTCAGTAACTGAAGCTCTTCAAGATTGTTGTCCCTGTGGGTGCTCCACTTTAGGTGAGTCTGCACCCCTGTGCTTGTAATCAAAGATTTTTAGTAGCACTGCCTAGCTGGGTTGCACATGCGGTGTTCCCATCTTGCATCACTTCTGTGGTTACATAGCACTTTCAACCAACCTTCCCTCAGTTCCTTCTCTACTACAGAGTGTCTAACGTGAAAATTCCAAAATGGAGGGAGGGTACTGGAGCACCCACAATGACAACCATCTCAAAGAACCGCAGTTACTGCACAGGGTGAGTAAACCCTTTTTTCTTCTTCAGGGCCTGCCCCTGTGGATGCTCCACTTGAGATGACTGTAGAGCAGTGCCCCTTGGTGGAAGGGAGGGGCTTCAGAGTTGCAGTCATGGCGGATGATAAAACTGCAAGTCCGAATAGATGTCTGATGATGAGTGCTGCTCTCTGGCATAATGCTGTGTGAACATATGGGTGGACACCCAGGTTACTGATTTGCAGATGTCCATAATGGGCACATTTGTTGAGGAAGGCTATCGATGTAGAGAGTACGCTGGTGTAGTGTGTGCGGATTGTAGCTTTTGATGACGATAACAAAAGTCAATGCAGCTGGATATGCATTCTGATAGCCCTTGTTTAGATATGGCATCTCTCAGATCAATCCATAATGGAAAAAAATAACTGATGATTTTCTGAATGTCTTTGTCCTCAATGTAAAATGCTAGCGCTCTCCAGACATCCAGGGTGTGGAATGTTGCTTCTCGTTTATTCCCATGAAGGTTTGATGGGAAATGGATTGGCTGATTAAAGTGGAATGAAGAAACTACTTTAAGTAAGAATTTGGGATGTGGTCTTAGGGTAACTTTGTTTTTGAAAAATGTTGTATATGGGTGTGTGTACCATGAGGGCTCCCAGTTCTCTGACTGATCAGGCAGCTGTGATAGGGATGAGATAGGCCACGTTCATCGAGATATAGATAAGTGAACACATTGCTAACGGTTCAGAATGGGGTTCAGTAAGGACTTGCAGCACCAGATTGAGGTCCCATGATGGAAAAGGGATCATATTTTGGGGTAGAGGTTACAAAAACCCTTGAGAAAGTGTTTAGTGGTCAGGTGAGGGAAGATTGAGAACTAATCCACTTTGTGGTGGAATGCCGTGATTGACGTGAGATGTACTCTGATCAAGCTAATCGAGAGACCTGATTTCTTAAGTTCCAGTATATAATCCAGTACTATTGGTAAAGAAGAGGAAGTCACCATAATTTGTCTATTCTGGCACCATGTATGGAACTTCTTCCATTTGTGCAAATAGGTATGTCAGGCAGTAGATCTTTTGCTGTTTAAAAGAATGTCCCTTACCTCCTCAGAACAGATGAGTAGCCATGCCATCAGGCAGAGTCTTGCCAGGTTTGGGTGGTGGACCTAGCCTGCATTCTGAGAAAGAAGATGTGATAGAAGGGGAAGAATGTGTGATGAGCACACAACCATCCTCGTGTGGTAAGTAAATTATGTTTGTCTGGGCCACATGGGAACTATCGAGAGGACTCTGGAGTTGTTGGTCCTGATCTTTGTATGACTCTGGATAGAAGAGGGGCTGGGGGAAAGGCAGTAGAAGTGCATCCTTTTTGAGGAAGAAAGCAGCTCTTAAGCAGAAGCGTGGACATTTGGCTTTTTGCATTGTTGCAAATAGGTCTATAATGTCTGAATATGCTCTGTAATACTTTGCTGTTCATCTCCCACCCTTGGTCCTAGGAGAATTTTCTGCTCAGTACATCTCAGCAGTATTTTTTGGCATCCTAGTAGGTAGGAGGCTGAGATGTTGATGTCATGGCTGATGGATCTCTTCCATAGTAGCCTGGCATCTGTGCAGAGGGAGTGTGACTGTGCCCCTCCTTGTCAGGTTATATAAAACATACAAATGATGTGGGCTTGTCTCTGATTGTGGGCAGGAAGTGTGAGCATGCACTGTGAACTGCCTGCAGCTCTAGCAGGTTTATGTGTAGTATTGATTCTGATGGGGACCAATGGCCTTGGATTGTGTGGTTGTGTAGGTGTGCCCCACAATCAAGCAGAGAAGCATCTGTTGTGAGTATCATTGATGGAAAAGTCTGTGCAAATGGGACTCCTGTGCAAATGTTTGGTTGAGTTCACTAATGCAGACAGTATTTTACTGTGGCTGGCATTGTTAGACATTTATTTATGCTATGTCTGTGTGGTATATATACTGTCCTGAGCCAGTCTTGCAGGCATTGCATGTGCAGTCTAACATATTTGATGACAAATGTCATTGCTGACATGTGGCCTAAAAGTTGGCAGCAGGTCCAGGCTGTCTTGCTTTGTGGTGATTAGACTGAGTAGAGTGGTAAACCTGTGTCAGGGCGGTGAGGCTGTAGCCTCCAAAGATTTGAGGAAGGCCCCTATGAACTTCAGTCTCTACACAGGGTATGAGTGTTGATTTTTGTTCATTAATTTTCACATGAGATAAGTAAAGAGAGCTATTATCTTTTGGATAGCTTTTAGTGCCTCTTCTCGAGTTGATGCTTTAAGTAAGCAATTGTCCAGATAAGGGAATATTATCATCCCCTGTCTGTGGAGGTGGACTACTGACACAACTTTTGAGAATAACTGTGGGGCAGGGGATAATCCGAAAGGCAGTACTTTGTACTGGAAACGAGCTATTCCTAGAACAAACACGAGAAACCTCCTCTGTAAAGGATGTATCATTTAATATGCATCCTGGAAGTTGAGAGCTGAGAACCACTCATCTTTCTAGTGCTGGAATTATCATTGCTAACGTGATCATCCTGAATCATTGGGTCTTCAGAAATTGTTTGAGTCTTTTAAAGTCAGGAATGAGCCTCCATCCTCCACCTTTTTTTTCTCCTGGTCAAAAAATAATGGGACTAGAAACCCTTCCCTCTGTATTCTGTTGGTATTGTTTCTACTGCACCTCAGTGTATAAGATGTTTGCGAGAAGGGTCCCTGAAAAGGGACAGGGAGGGAAGGTGGGTAGGGGGGATGGAGATAAATTGGATGGAACAGCCAGTCTCAATGATCTCTAATATCTATTTGTCTGATGTGATGGTCTGTCATGCTGGGAGGAATGGGGTCAGATGGATTCTAGATGGATGAATGGACGGTTGTGGATGCGTCCAGCACTTGTAAGTTTGCGAGTGATCTTGGGCCCTTGAGGGAGGTTGTTGGGATGCCGAAGGCTGGGAAGTGAGTGGTCTCTGTCTTGCGGGCCTCTTATGCATCATATTGCCTCTGAGATTGTGTATAACACACAGATCGAGACCTCTGCATCAACTAATACATCCCTTGTTTTTTCTTGTGTGTGTAGGTATGCATATGCCCAAGGATCTCAGAGTCACTCTAGAGTCCTTCAAAGTGTGAAGGGACTCACCTGTTTTGACTGCAAACAGTTAGGAGCTTTTGAGTGGGAGATACTCGACAGTTGATTGTACCTCTTTGGGAAAACCAGGGAAGTGGAGTCAGGCAGCTTCTTGCATCATTATGGCCATGGTGATGAAATGCGCCACCATGTTTGCAGAGTCCAGTGAAGCTTGAAAAGCTGTGCGAGCTAGGAGCGGACCCTCAGATATAAAAGCTTTAAATTGCCTTTTTTTGTCCTCAGGCATGTGTTCAATAAAGTCAGCTAGCTTTGAGTAATTTGAGTGGTTGTATTTGGCCATTACTGCTTCATAGTTTGCAATCCTAAATGGTAGAATCACTGAAGATGAGGCTTTGCACCCAAAAAGATCCAACCTTTTCCAGTCTCTGTCATATGTGGTGGATCTCGAATGACGTTTGCCCCACTTGTTCCTGGCCTCTGCCATTACAGAGGTTGGTGTGGGATGTGAAAATAGGAATTCCATCCTGTTCGAAGGGACTTTTTTTTAATCCGCTCTTTTTCAAGTGTGTGGAATTGTTGCTGAGGTTTGCCAGATGGTCTTGACTGGGTCCATGACAGCCTCATTTATTGAGAGGACAATCTTGGAGGAGGCTGAAGTTTGGAGGATGTCCAGCAACTTGTGTTGGGACTCTGCCACTACTTCCCTGGTATCTCCTGGGAATTTGCAATCCTCTTAAACATTTTCTGGAACTGTTTAAAGTCATCCTCTATGAGGGTGGTGGGGGCATGATAGCTTCATCTGAGGAAGAGAACGAAAAATTGGCAGTTGGCGCAAATTCCTTATCTGCTGTATCCTCTAATTTCTTGACTGCCTTTTCCGGCGGTTCAGAGGATCCAGGCACAGAGGGTGAAGGAGAATGCCTTGACCTTGCCCTAGATGGATGGGGAACGTTAGGGTAGTGTTGGCGCTATGCTGTCCATAGGTTCTAGTAAAACCACTGTAGTGGAAATGGCATGGATGTCTATACCAGCTGTGAGTCTTGTGAGGTACCCATAGTGCTCTGGTGGATCTGATCTGGTAGCTGTGGCAAGGAGTGATGGGAGAAGTGGATTTCCCATTCACCATCATCATGCTCGCCACTGGATAAAGAAGAAACTGATCTAGCTGGTGTGGTAAGTTAATTCGGTACCGAGCCTGCTGGAGTGAGGTCAGTACCAAGGAGTGGCGATTTCAGTACTGAGGAGATCAGAAGATCCTTGTGGTGGAGAAATTGCTGCAATATGAAGAGCATTGGTACCAAGAAAGGTGCTGTCAGCGGTACTGATGCCTTTACCACAGTTATTGGTGCAGAGGGTCATGCGTAATGCGCTGTAGTAGCAGAAGTTGGTGCCATAGACTGTAGCACTGCCGAGCTGCTCGATGCCGCATGTTTGAGTGGCTCCAGCGGTAATGAGGCAGGGACTGTAGTGCCTCTTTCTGAGCCCCCCACTTAGGGTCTTTGTCTCACATGGTATGAATGGTACCGGATGGCCCTGTTATCTCATAGCTGGATGGTCTTGGTGCGGTCAGTACTGATGGAGTCTGACAAGTCAGGGAACGCCTCTTTTTGGTGGATTCCCAAGGAGGGGAGGTCAGCGCCCACTTCTTTGTTGCCTTTTTAGCACAGGGCTCTATCCCCATTGAGGGAAACCTCTGTCAAATGCTGCCATAGGAGACGGTTGTCCAGGAGGGGTCTGTGATCCTTATAGGATGTGGGGAACAAGAACTTCTCCATCATGAGAAGTTTTATCTGAATGTCTCTGACCTTCCTGGCATGGGCTTTCAAATTGTGGCAGTGTGAGCACTTCTGAGGAATGTGTCTTGCCAAGGAAGCAGACACACTGTAAGTGCCTGTCAGACACTGGGATTAAGGAGCAGCAAGTGAGGCAATATTTAAAACCCAGAGGGCTGGTCATGCCCCTCAAAGTAGTTTCTCCTGTGAGGGAAGGTATCCTAATAATTGAAACTTAAATTCCTAAGATAAGAAAAAAAAAATAAGGAAAAAATAAACAGGGAAGAGGAAGTAAACTAAACTATTAACTAACTATTGGTTAACTAATTAGTATTCTAAAGTTAAAACTAGAGAAAGATGAAGAACGGAGGCATTGCTAAGTGCTTTGTGTCAAGCAGAGGACGGTAAAGAAGGAACTGAGCGGAGGAAGGCTGCACAGTGTTATTAACCACCAGAGACAGCGCAAGATGGGGACAGCACATGTGCGACACAACCAGGCACTGCTACTAAAAAATCTCCCGTTGACGTCTGTCTGTACTCCCCCTCCCCAACAGGCAGAAGCTATGTTGACAGGAGAGCGTCTTCCATCAACATAGTGCACCGTAGACACTGCTGTAAGTCAACCTAAGTTGTGGTGACTTCAGTTATATAATTTATGTAACTGAACTAGCATAACTTAGATAAACTTACAGCAGTAGTGTAGACCAGTGGTCTTCAAAGTTTTCCTGTGCGGACCCTTTTCCCTGTCCCACCTCTACTCACAGCCCCTGGGCTATGTCTGCCAAAATGCCGCCAAATAGAAAGCTTCCGCTTTCTGCAGCGGCATTTCAGCGGGACAAAAATAGCCTGCTTCCGAGTTCTGTGGTCTCCCGAACAGGATTGGCGCTGCCACCAGGGTGTTGTGCACCCTCGGGGGTGGTCTTGCGCACCCCTGGGGGTGAGTGCACCCCACTTTGAAGACCACTAGTGTAGACCAGCCCTAATAGACAAATCAACCTCTCAGGAATCACTGGCTATCATTACTGTACTTTGGTTTAGTGATGATAGCTTAGACCAGAGGTGGGGAAATGTTTTGGCCTGAGGGCCACATCTGGGCACAGAAATTGTAAGACGGGTCATGAATGTTCATGAAATTGGGGGCTGGGGTGTGGGAGGGGCTGAAGGCTCTGGCTGAGGGTGCAGGCTCTGGGATGGGATCAGACATGAGAAGCTCAGGGTGCAGGAGGGGGCTCCAGGCTGGTGTGGGGGTGGGTGAAGGTTCCAGCTAGGGTACAGGTTCTGGGGTGGGGCTGATGGTTTGGGGGTGCAGCAGGGTGCTCCAGGCTGGGATCAAGGGGTTCAGAGGGCAGGAGGGGGATCAGGACTGGGGCAGGGGGTTGGAGTACAGGAGGGGGTCAGAGGTGCAGGTCCAGGCGGCACTTACCTCAGCAGCTCCCGGAAGCAGAGGCATGTCCCTGTTTGGCTCCTACGCGGAGGTGCAGCCAGGCAGCTTGGCGTGCTGCCCCGTCCTCAGGTGTCACCCCTGAAGCTCCCATTGGCCATGGCTCCCAGCCTATAGGAGCTGTGGAGACCCTTGGCTGACCCTATGCATTGGAGCTGGAGGGGGGACATACTGCTGATTCCAGGAGCCACAGCACAGGTGGAGTGGGGCAAGCCCTAGACCCTGCTCCCCGGCAGGAGTTTGAGGGTCAGATTAAAACATCTGAAGGGCCTTATGTGGCCCCCAGAATGTAGTTTGCCCACCCCTGGCTTAGATCTATTATATATGTATGTAACATTAGCTTGAAGTGCCTTCAATTAACTCTGCTGTATTCCCTTTTATATTGTATTTGTCACCCTCTCTTAATTCTTCTGTAAGAAGACAATTTGTACGGAAAAATTCTGTATATCCTTAGTAAAAGAATCAGTAATTAACCTTTAATAAACTATAATAGAGTGCCCATTCAATGTTTCAGGTGCCCTTGACAGTCTTTAAAAAACATATTAACAGACCTATTATTTATCCCAGATCAATCAAATAACACCGTGACAACAGAAGTAATAAAAATTAATTGGTCTGTTCACAACCCTTTCCAGAGTCCTCTATAATGGCTACCAGGTCTACCCAACACTCAACTCTTCATGAGCAATGGCAAAAAGGCAGGCCTTCCATCATACCCTGAAAGCTAACACATATGGGCTGTTACAGCCCAAAGGAAGGAGTTCCAAAGACTCAGAAATCCTAAAAAAAACTGTTCCCAGCTGTTCCTTCTGTTATACTGATAGGGCTTTGACTGCAATTGTGGCGATATGTCACAGGGAGAGAGGAAGTCTCTTAGGTAGGTTCCAGGCCAGTTTGATGGCACATTCTACTGGTATGTGATTTGAAAATGGAAATGGTAGAAAGAAAGGACTTTGGGGAGGACAGAAATTGTTTAACAGCCAAAATTATCATGAGTCTTTAGTGGTAAATTTGTGATTCCCAAATTATTATTTGGTGTTCCAAATACTTGAATATGGATTTCAACACCGAGCACCTCTCCACAAAAGTGTCAGTGCAAATCATTTCTAGAAGGGAAAATTCCCCTCTCCCCCTTACCCCCAATTGGAAATTCATTTGTCTTGATATTCTCTATGCACTGTCTTCTTAGTGAGTGTAAAAGGGGAAGGAAAGTTGCACTATCTCATGTTGCCCCTGTAAATTTCATTTGTTTCTATCTCCATCCTTAATCCCCTTCCTGTTTTGCTCTCCCTGTCCTTAGCTATTATGTGCAACACATTCTAATGCAGGAGGTTGATACATACTCTGAACAGTGGTGTGCGTTATGGGGTTGTAAAGCATGTTGATTTTAGGTCTCTGGCAGACAGTTCCTGCTAAACCCTCTTTCTGGCTGGAAACTTCACAAAGCACTGTAGGCCCTGCAAGCACATGTGAGCTTTTCATAAGAGTGGGTCTTGGCTCTCTCTGATCCCTGATGGTAGATAAAGGCACAGAGCTGGTGTTTGGAAGAGATGGTTTGAACTGAGATGGACTTGGTTGAAGGTTCTCTCTCTGGATTTGTTTCTGTTGACGGTTATTTGCCTTCCTTTCCAGAATCATCTGCAGGAGCAAGAAGCTGGTTAGATTTAAAACCTATAAACAAACATAAAGACGGCCACATTGGGTCAGACCACTTGTCATCTACTCCAGTAGCCTGTCTTCCCAAGTGGCTGGTGTCACATACTTCAGAGGGACTGAACAGAACAGGGCAATTTATTAAGTGATCCATCCCGTCATTCAGTTCCTGGTTCTGGAAGTCTCCCAAAGTTCAGGGAGCTCCTCTCCCTCCAGTTCCTCTGGTGGGAGCAAGTTTCCAAACCCAGGGAAATCTCTACCTATGAGCACAGGGTATGGGAGGTTTGGGACTACCCTTGCTTTCACCTCGGTGACATTTCCCTGAATTTCAATTTTCACGGGTATGATAGGATAGTAACTAACAGTCCTATGGACACAGGTTACCCCGCTGTATGCTTTGCCTGCATTAACTGGCTGCACTTCACTAATTTACCTGAAATTAGAGTGATAGCACTCCCCGAGTCTACGAGTGCTACGGTTTCTACTGCATTCAACATCACTTGCCTTGTATATGTATGTGGGGTGACTGCGACCCCTACAAGATTGAGTAGGCTGCATGGGTCTGCCCCATCCTCTAAGTTGCACTGCATTGGCTCTGCGACATTGGGGCACTGGGCAGCTATGTGTTCCAACTCCCCGCACCCGTAACACCTATAATTGCTTCTAGTCAGTCCCCTGTCACGTGGGTTAGGGATTTTAGCCTCAGGATCCCCCCTGCGCAGGCCTTTCCCTTCTTTCTGGGTTCTCAACTGGTTTTCGGCCTCCTTCTTCTTCCACCCAGGACTTCCCAGGGGTTTGGCCGTCCAACCCTCCATGGTTGGGGTTGAGTGTTTGATTCGTGAGGGGCCTTCCTGGGGCAGCTGGGTCAATTCCCTGGCTGTCATCTGTCTTTCCACCAAGGTGATCATTTTGTTGTAGGTGGACAGATCATTCTGACATACCCACTTTCGGAGATCTGGTGGCAGTCGCTGCATGTAATGGTCCAGGACCAAAGTCTCTAAAATCTCCTCTGGGCTGCATGCCTCAAGCTGAAACCACTTTCGAGTGAGGTGTATGAGGTCCAATAGTTGGGACCTCGGAGGTTTATTCTCCCTGTATTTCCACTCCTGGAACCTCTGGGCCCATACCGCTGCCATCACCCTGATCGTGCTAGGATCTCTGCCCTCAGCCGTGAATAGTCAGCGGCATCCTCGGTGGGCAGATCAAAGTAGGCCTTCTGGTCCTCTCCACACAAAAAAGGGGCAAGAATGCTGGCCCACTGCTCCTGGGGCCATGCCTCACGCTGAGCAGTCCTTTCAAATGAGAGGAGATACGCCTCTACATCATCATCTGCCATTATTTTTGGCAGATAACCGGTGGCCCTCAGGCTTTGTGTCCCATTGGACACCCGGACCTGGGTGGTGAGGACCTTCAGCTGGTCCACTACCTCATGTAAGAGGGCTTGATCTTGGGTTGCCTGGTTCATTAATAACTGGTTGGTTTCCTGCTGTAACCTCATGGACTCCTGCTGCGCAATCGCCTGAGCCTAGGTTGCCTTCTGCTGGACTGCCGTGGCTTTTACCAGTGCCCTCACCAACTCCTCCATTGTGGTACAAACAAAAACCCCAAACCAAAAAACCCCAGTGCACTTTAAAAAAAACCCACAAACCCTCTTTGTTCCGCCATGCTGTGAACAATCACATCTCACCTGACAACAGTTGTGGCAAAGCTCTGACCTTGTTCCTGTGGGTCCTGCACTTCCAGGCAGTTTATGCTAGCCTCAGAGGCTCACTACAACCCTCCACGTAGCCCTTCTCTCTCTGGGCCAGGGTTACAGTTTGCTAAGCCCTTTTCATCATAAGCCAGCAAAGCGGTTGGTGAGAGAACTCCCACAGTCTCTGTTGTTCCTCTGGGCTTATTTTAGGACAGAATAGCCTCCTGTCCTCCTAGGGGCCTGCCTTCCCCTTCCAGGAGGTGTTTCAGTAGTGGCAGGTTGGGGGAACCCGAGCCTGACCTCTACTCTGGGTTCTGGCCCAGGGACCTTAATGGTAGCAGCTGTTGGCAGCCAACTTTTCACTGCCAGAGTTGCTACTTTTTCCTAGGCCACTTCCCCACAGCTCTCCCGCTTCTCCCTTACCGGTAGCTTGAGTGTGTCTTTTGTATCCAGCACTTCAGCAGCACATCCTCTCCTCTGGCTCCCTGGCTCTCCTCTGCTTCACTGGAGTGAGCCCTTTTTATAGTACTAGAGAGGCCTTAATTAGAGTCAGGTGGTCAATTAGCTCAATGGCCTCACCTGACTCTTTGCAGGTTAAGTGGAGTCAGGTGTTCTCATTAGCCAGAAGCAGCCCCTGCTCTGGTCAGTTAGGGAACAGAAAACCGCTAATCCAGTGGCCAGAATATCTGCCTTCTGCCACTCTGCTGTATCCAGCTGGCGTGGGTCTATCACAGTATATATAGTTGGGATTATGTTTTCCAATGCGCATTACTTTGCATTTATCAACATTGAATTTCCTCTCTCACTGTGTTGCCCAGTCACACAGTATTGTGAGATCTCTTTGTAATTCTTCACAATCAGCTTTGTACTTAACTGTCTTGAGTAATTTTATATCATCTGCAAACTTGGCCACCACACTGTTTACCCCATTTTCCAGATCATTTACAAATATGTTGAACAGCATCCATCCCACTGCAGATCCTTGGGGACCCCACTATTTACCTCTCTCCACCATGAAAATTGACCATTTATTCCTATCCTTTGATTCCTATCTTTTCACCATTTACTGTCCATGAGAGGACTTTCCCTCTTTCCCATCACTCCTTACTTTGCTTAAGAGCCTTTGACGAGGAACCTTGTCAAAGGCTTTCTGAAAATTCAAGTACACCATATCCACTGGATTACCCATGTTCACACTTGTTGACCCCTCACAGGATTGTTATAGAATGATTTCTCCTTACAAAACCTATGTTGACCCTTCCCCAACATAACGTGTTCATCCTTGTGTCTGATAATTCTGTCCTTTACTACAGTTTTAACCAATTTGCCTGGTACAAAAGTTAGGCTTAGCAACATACAGTTGCCCAGATCACCTCTGGTGCCTTTTTAAAAAATTGGCATTAAATTAATTATCCACCAGTCATCTGCTATAGAGGCTGATTTAAGCCATAGGTTACATACCACAGTTAGTAGTTTTGTAGTTTCACATTTGAGTTTCTTCAGAACTCTTGGGCGAATACCATCTGGTCCCAGTGGTTTATTACTGTTTATTTTATCAACATGTTCCAACACTTCCTCTACAAAAAACTTCATTGTACAACCACATTTTCCTTAACCACTTTCTTGTTGTTAACAAGATTTGTCATCTAAAAAGAGGTGTAGGAATCTCCCTCACACCCTCCGCAGCAAAGACCGATGCAAAGAATTAATTTAGCTTCTCCACACGGGCCTTGTCTCCTTTGAGTTTTTCTTTAGGACTTTGCTTCTCCTAGTGGCCCACTGACTATTTTCGTAGGCTTCCTGCTTCTGATGTATTTGAGTTTGAGATTCTATTATAGTGTATTTTAAAAGTTTCCATGCATCTTGCAGCCATTTCATCATTTAACTAGCCACCTCATTTTTGTGTAACTCCCCTTTTTAAGTTAAATACTACTGTGGTGCATTTTGCTGGTATTTCCCCTCTTCCAAGGATGTTACATTTAATTACTTTATGGTTGGTATTATCTAGCAGTTTAGCTGTATTCACCACTTGGACCAGATCGTGTGTGCCACTTAGAACTAAATCAAGACTTGCTCTCCCCTTCTGGGTTTCAGGACCAGCTGGTCCAAGAAGATGTCATGACTGGTGTCTAGAAATTTTATCTCTGCATTCCATCTTGAGGTGACATATTCCCAGTCAATACAGGGAGAGTTGAAATCCACCATTATTATTGGATTTTATTTTTTTTGTAGCCTCTTGATCTCCCTAAAGCATTTCATAATCACCATCACTATCCTAGTCAGGTTGTAGAACTGATAAATGAAACTGTTTTTAATTGTTTACTATTATTAATATAACTTCATAAGTAAAGTTTTATGAATGTAACACAGAATATGAAATGGAGAATGCTCACTATATATTATTTTTACTTCAAATATTTGCACTCTAAAAAAGATAAACAATTAAGAAGTTAATGCATGAAAGGACATATAGAATCACAGAATATCAGGGTTGGAAGGGACCTCAGGAGATCATCTAATCCAACCCCCTGCTCAAAGCAGTACCAATTTTGATTCTATGATTCAATTCCCAACTAAATAATCACAGCCAGGGCTTTGTCAAGTCTGATCTTAAAAACCTCTAAGGAAGGAGATGCCACACCTCCCTAGGTAACCCATTCCAGTGCTTCACCACCCTTCACTCAAATGAAAAAGTTTTTCCTAATATCCAACCTAAACCTCCCCCACTGCAACTTGAGACTATTACTCCTTGTTCTGTCATCTGGTACCACTGAGAACAGTCTAGATCCATCCTCTTTGGAACCCCCTTTCAGGTAGCTGAAAGCAGCTATCAAATCCCCCCTCCTTCTTCCCTTTTCCAGACTAAATAATCCCAGTTCCCTCAGCCTCTTCTCATAAGTCATGTACTCCAGGCCCCTAATAATTTTGGTTGCCCTCCACTGGAGTCTTTCCAATTTTTCCACATCCTTCTTGTAGTGTGGGGCCCAAAACTGGACTCAGAACTCCAGATGAGGCCTCACCAATGTCGAATAGAGGGGAACGATCACGTCCCTCAATCTGCTGGCAACGCTCCTGCTTATACAGTCCAAAACGCCATTAATCTTCTTGGCAACAAAGGCACACTGTTGACTCATATCCAGCTTCTCATGCACTGTAACCCCTAGGTCCTTTTTTGAAAAACTGCTGCCTGGCCACTCTGTCCCTAGGCTGTAGCAGTGCACTGGATTCTTCCGTCTTAAGTGCAGGACTCTGCACTTGTCCTTGTTGAACCTCATTAGATTTCTTTAGGCTCAATCCTCTAATCTGTCTAGGTCCCTCTGTATCCTAACCCTACCCTCCAGCATAGCTACCACTCCTCCCAGTTTAGTTTCATCTGCAAACTTGCTGAGGGTGCAATCCATGACATCCTCCAGATCATTAATGAAGACACTGAACAAAACCGGCCCCAGGACCGACCCTTCCAGCACTCTACTTGATACCGGCTGTCAACTAGACATGGAGACATTGATCACTACCCGTTGAGCCCAACAATCTAGACAGCTTCCTATCCACCTTAGAGTCCATTCATCCAATCCATACTTCTTTAACTTGTTGGCAAGAATACTGTGGGAGACCATATCAAAAGTGTTTGGTTGAACAAGAAATACTCTAAAGTTTTACATTGTTTTATTTTTGAGTGCAGTTATGTAAAAAAATTCTACATTTGTAAGTTGCACTTTCATGATAGAGACTGCACTTGTAGGAGGAGAACTGAAAAATAATATTTCTTGTGTTTAGCTTTTTTTCCCGTGCAAATATTTGTAGTAAAAAATATAAAATGAGCACCGTACACTTAGTATTCTGTGTTGCCTACTATATTATTAATTATATATAATATAATATTATATATATTATATATCCTCGTTTAATGCCAGGCACTCAAGTTCAGCCAACTTAGTATTCAGACTTTTTGCATTTGTATACAAGGACTTGTAAAATTTATCAGTATTTAGTTGTCTACCTTCATATATGTAATTGAATGGGACTCTTTTTCTGTTGCTCTTCAGTTTGTATCTGTACTTTATCAACTTTTATCCTCTCTTCTTTACTAGGATATAGATTCTCTCTCTCTTTTAATAAATCCTTCCCTAAGAGATGTATCTTACCATATGTGCTCCTCCACATCTGTCAGCCTTCCTCCACCCCTTAATTTAGAATTCCTCTACAACCTTTTTAATGGCTCCTCCTTTCCCAAAAGGTTCCAGTGTTCCTAATAAACCTAAATCTCTCCTCCAAACACCATGGTCTCAGCTAAGATTGAGATCGTGCAGTTCTGCCTGTTTAACTGGCCCTGTGTGTGGAACTGAAAGCATTTTAGAGAATGCTACCATGTAGGTCGTGGATTTTAATTTCTTACCTAGCAGCTTAAATTTGGCCTCTAGGACAGGGGTGGACAAACTAAGGCCTGGGGGCCCATTCTGTCCTGCCCCTAAGTTCCTGGCTGGAGAGGCCCCTTCCCAGCTGTTCGCCTCTCCCCCGCAACCTAACTCTAACCCTGGCCAGACATACTCCTCTGAGCAGCGTGGTAAGGAGGCCGGGGCTGGGGGGGGGTCTCTCAGGGCAGTCAGGGAACAGGGGGGGTTGGATAGATGTGGGAGTCCCTGGGGGCCTGTCAGGAGGCGGGGGGGGGGGAGCCAGGGGACAGGGAGCAGAGGCGTTGGGGGTGGAATCCTGGGAGGTGATTAGGGTCGGGGGGGGGGGTCACTGGAGGGGGCAGTCAGGGGACAAGGAGTCAGGGGGTTGGATGGGCTGGGGGTTCAGAGGGGGCAGTCAGAGGGTGGGAAGTGGGAGGGGGCAGATAGGGAGTGAAGGCCAGGCAGTTTGGGGAGGCACAGCCTTCCCTACCCGGCCCTCCACACAGTTTTGCAACCCTGATGTGCCCTCAGGCCAAAACGTTTGCCCACCCCTATTCTAGGACCTCTCTCCTACCTTTCCCTATGTCATTGGTACCAACATGTATCACGACCACTGGCTCCTTCCTAGCCCTATACATAAAAGTCTGTCAAAATGTCGTGAGAGTTTCACAACCTTTCACCCAGCCAGCAATTCATCTTACTATTCTTCCAGTCATCATTAACACAATTATCTATATTTATAATAATCAAATCCCTCATTACTATTATCCATCTCCTCCTAGTAACAAGGGTCCCCTCCCATAGAGACGTATCCTCCGTCTGAGAGGATACCATGACATCATGGGGAAGGAGTGTCCCAACTATGGAACTGTTTCCCTCTGCTCCAGCTTGATGTTCTCCTTCCCTAAGACTTTAATCCTCCTCAAAAGCACAGAGGATGCCAGACTTGGGATGGGACCACTCTACCGGGTCCCAGAAAGTCCCACCTACATATCTCTCTGTTTTTCCTTAGCTCCTGCAGTTTACCCACTACAGTCTCAAGAGTCCACACTCAGTTAGCGAGGGACCTGAGCTGCTTGCTCCAAATGCACACACATGACACCTGCCCACGTAGGAAGTAATCATATTTGTTACATTCAGTGCAACAAACTGTATAGTCCTTACTCTGCTGCTGGACTTCTGCCTGTGTTATTTTTATTCTTGCAAGGGTTTTGTTTGTTCGTTCATGTGTGGGCTTTTTTGGGGAATGGTGTGGTTATTGGGCTATGTTTATGAGGGAGTATCTGGCTTTCACACTCCCTCTCTCAACGCCCCTGCAAAACTCTCTTGGTTTCTGCTCCTGTTCACTAGCTCCTCTGGTTGCATACAAGCTCCCTCTTTAACTCCTGTTCTCCCTGAGTTAGCCCCATCCTCTTGGCAAGAGATCCTAAAGAGATTAGGGAATCAAAGGATGGCAGGCTAGACCTTTGGTAGAAAACTCTCAGCCTTGTATAGCAGGCCGCTAGGCTCAGCACACAGCTTCCCAAACATAGCACACAGTAAGTCAGCACACACACACACACACACAAAACAGAAGACAAACTCACCCCAAGGATCACATGTAGTTACTTAGGGCGAGTAAAGCAGCAAACCTACAGACCAGAGGAACTAGGCAGATATATAAAAGCATAAGAAAAAAAATACTTGCAGCTGATACAAATTTTAAAAGGACAGAAAATAAATAAAATGAAAAAGAACTTTAGGATGCGGAAATGTTAGAACTTAACAGCAGGAACAAAGAACACAGTACTGAAAGGGACTTACTGGGCAACTGAGTTGGGTCCCCTGCTATTACAGGCCACCATGTCATATAATCCCATTCATAAAGCTATTAGGGCTGTCAAGCAATTAAAAAAATTGTGATTAATTGCATTAACAATAGAATATCATTTATTTAAATATTTTGGATGCATTCTACATTTTAATATATTTATTACAATTACAACACAAAATACAAAGTGTACAGTGCTCACTTTATATTATGCACTGTAAAAAAACAAAAGAAATGGTATTTTTCAATTGATCTAACACAAGTACTGTAATGCAATCTCTTTATCATGAAAGTATGACTAAGCAGCAGTTCTGCAGAAAATGACTAGGGGATTACAGTGAACGAGAAGCTGGATACAAATCAGCAGTGTGCCCTTGTTGCTAAGAAGGCCAGTGGCATATTGGGCTGTATTAGTAGGAACATTCCCAGCAGATCAAGAGACGTGATCATTCCCCTCTATTCAGCAATGGTGAGGCCTCATCTGGAGTACTGTGTCCAGTTTTGAGCCCCTCACTAGAAGAAGGGATGTGGACAAATTGGAGATAGTCCAGCAGAGGGCAACAAAAATGATTAGCGGGATTGGGTACATGACTTACGAGGAGAGGCTGAGGGAACTGGGCTTATTTAGTCTGCTGAAGAGACGAGTCAGGGAGAGATCTGATAGCAGTCTTCAACTACCTGAAGGGGGGTTCCAAAGAGGAAGAAGCTAGTTTGTTCTCAGTGGTGGCAGATGACGGAACAAAAAGCAATGATCTCAAGTTGCAGTGGGGGAGGTCTAGGTTGGATATTAGGAAACACTATTTCACTTGGAGTGTGTTACCTAGGAAGGTGGTGGAATCTCTATCCTTAGAGGTTTTTAAGGCCTGGCTTAACAAAGCCCTGGCTGGGATGATTTAGATGGTGTTGTTCCTGCTCTGAGCAGGGGATTGGACTAGATGACCTCCTGAGGTCTCTTCCAACCTTAATATTCTCTGTTTCTATGTACAAAAAAAAATGGCATTTAAAAATAAAACAATGTCAAACAGGAGGTCCTGGATGGCCATCTGAGCCTCACTGGACAGACCAGACAGCAGGGCCCACGATGCTCATCTCATGGAGACTGCCAACGCCACAGACCTTGCGGCCATGTCAACTGCATCGGACATCGCCTGCAGGGATGCCTTGGCTGCCATTGCACCCTCTTCGACCAGTGCCCGGAACTCCTCCTTTTCATATTCTGGGATGTAGGCCTTGAACTTTAGCATAGAGCCCCACAGGTTGAACTCATATCTGCTGAGCAAGGCTTGATGGCTGGCCACCCACAGCTGGAAACCCGCAATGGAATAAAGCTTGTTACTGTATGAGTCCAGTTGTTTCGAGTCCTTTTTCTTTGGGGCCGGGGCTGGCTGCCCTTGTCGCTCCCTGTGGTTAACTGACTCCACCACCAAGGAGTTGGGTGTCAGGTGGGTGTACAAGTATTCATGCTCCTTTGCTGGCACGAAATATTTTCACTCCGCTTTTTTGCATATGGGAGCCAGGGAGGCCGGTGTTAACCACATAGCCCAGGTAACCTTGGCCATCCCATCATGGAGGGGCAGGGCCACCTTGCCCAGGGTAGGCAAGGACAGGACATTAAACAAGGTGTCCGAGGGCTCCTCTACCTCCTCAGCTTGGAGGTTAAGGTTGGTGGCCACCCTCTTGAGCAGGTCCTGGTGGGACCGGAAGTCTTCCTGTGGGACCACCAGGGGCGGGGCTGTTATTGCCACCTCTTGCAATGGAGAAGAGGCAGGTACTTAGCTCTGGGCATCCAGCAGCCTCAGAGGGTCCATCCCTAGTTCGGCCTCTGGGCACAGCACCAAAGACGAATGACCTGGTGATGCCTCTCTTGGGGGCCTGGGGAGGAGGGCTCGTGGTTCCTCCGAAGTCCCAGTTGCTGACTGTGGCCCCGGCGGCACTGGGCCCCATGGTGCCCATTGGTGCCACTGGTCTGGTGCCACTGTACCTGCTGTGGTGCCGATGGCCCGGGCTGCTCCACCTCGCTGGCTTGGCTTGCGGAGAAACAGCTTCTGGCCAAGGACAGACTCACGAACGAGTCTCTACTGCAGTGCCATGCAGCGTGGTGGTATTTGGATCAACGCCGTCTGTGGGACCGCAACCTGGAGCTGGACCGATAGCGGTAGTTGCTGCTCCTGGATGGCGCGGGCTGGCGATTGACGCCCAGGACGACGGAGTTGACGTCACGGGGGAAATTCTGAACGGGATTCCAGGTGAGGGCTGTGATGAAGTCTGTGCCGCGACTGGCTGCGGTAACCCCTTCTGCGTCAGGACCTTGGGAGACGTCTCCTTCGGTCCTGCCCGTATGAGCTCCCTGACGTTGAGTGGCACCCTGACGTGGAATGGTGCTCTGACGTGGAGCAGTGCCCAGACATGGAGCGGCGTTGGGAGCTTCGGGCTGACGGCACCCAACCCAACAGCCTGGCTGGCATCCAAGGAGACCCACATGAGCCACGCCTTGGGTTGGGGCTCGATGGGCTGCGGAGCCGGGAACATTCCGTCAACCGTGACTGGTACTTCTCTGGGAGGGACTGTGGGGCACCGAGCGGAGGCTTGCCTCTGGAGCGTGGCATCGATGTCAGTGAGACTCTAGGTATTGTCAGGGAGAAGACATCTTGGGCCGCTTGAAGGGCTTCCGGTGTGGAAGGCATCCAGACATCCGGAAGACCTGTGCTGATGTAGCTGGGCTGTTCTGCTCCAAGCGAGTTGGAGGCCTCATGGCCGAAGGGGATTGAGGGTTCCCCAACACGGGTATAGCCTCTGCCCCAGTGTCCCGGAGGACATCTGCGTAGAGGATGTTGTCTTGGTCCTCTTGAGGCCCCCGGACAGGGAGCGGTGACGGCTGGACGAGGGCGCCAGAAGGTCGCTGCACGACGATGTCATGGTGCCTGGGGCTGACTTGGAGCGGAGCGCCAGGGTCGGGGTCAGTGCCGACTCCATGAGGAGAGCCCAGAGACGAATCTCTCGTTCACGCTTCGTTCGGGGCCTGGATGATCTGCAAATTTTGCAGTGGTCGCTGATGTTGGTCTCACCCAAGCAACGCAAACAGTCTGCGTGTGGATCACTCTGGGGCACAGACCCCTTGCAAGTGTTGTACGACTTAAAACCCTGGGCTTGGGGCATGTCCCAGCCCAGGTGTGCTAACTCACTTAACTAACTAGAAGCACTAAGCTAATACAGGTACTGGACAGAAAATGCTAGGGATGAGCTGCAGTGAAGCTGGAACTGCAAAGTTCCAATGCACCTTCACTGGCGGCAAGAAGGAACTGAGGGTAAGGGAGTGTGTGGCACTCCTTATAGGGCACCAGAGTGGCGCCATCCCAGAGGCGCATGGGGGGGGCGTTCCCTCTACAGGTACTGGTGCATGTGGCGAGCACACACACCTACTGTGGAATACACATGAGCAATCATTTGAAGTTTAAATTCCTGCGCATGCCCCCAGAACAACCAAATAAATAAGGTAGAGGGGGTTCTGGGTGAATAAGAGAGACTAGGCAGTTTCACTCAGCATGCAAAGGAGAAGGCTGTGTAAATCTGAAATTAGAGATAGAAAGAACTATTAGTAGAACCTCTGAAATTCTTTATTTTTTATAATTTTGCATTTTATTTTTCAGGAATTTCTTATTTCACTTTAGCCATTCCCTATCCCATCAGGTCCGGTCCTGCCCTTCGGAAGGTAGGGGGTTTCCAGAGCAAACCTGTCTGGCATTGATGATGGTGGGGGACTGGAAGCTGGGACAAACCTCAGGGCAACCCTGAACCAATGCAGCTGGGCATGATTTGGGAGCCAGGATCCACAGGAGCAGTCACTCCCGAGTGAGTTTGTTTTAACTATTGTTTTACTCTGTGTTTTCTCACATTTGCAAATCCACAGGGCTCAACTGTTAGTTATCTTCTCCACCCTCTGAAAGGCTACCACAAAGTTGTTCCTTAGTCATTCCCCAGAATGTTTCCAATCTAATTTTAAATGGCCAAAGTAATGTATCTTCCAGTTCCTCTCCATTCTTCCAAGCAGCACTCCAGACACTCCTCTCCTCTCCCAGTCCATGCAATTGTTATTTGCAGCCTCAACTCCTTACTAACCATCTCCCTTCTCTGGTTCTGATATCTGGCTCTCCCTTTTATTTAATCAAAATCTTCCCTCCCCTCATACATGGTGACTAATTTCCACGCTGATGTTCCATCCAATCCCTCAGAGGTCTAACACTTCTCATTTTATTTCCAACAAGAGACCAACTTTCCTACTCACAAAATTGACCCTCCATTTGACCATATCTTCACCAACCATTTCTCCTTCAATACCAGAAGCAACAATGAGTCCTGTGGCACCTTAAAGACTAACAAAAGTATTGAAGCATAAGCCTTCGTGGGCTAATACCCACTTCACTGAATGCATACAGTGGAAGTATGCAGAGGCAGGTATAAATAAGTAGGCAAGAACCAGGTTAGAGATAACAAGGTTAGTTCAGTCAGGCTGAACTACCTTGTTATCTCTAATCGGGGAGGATGAGGTCCTCTTCTGGCAGCTGATCTGGAGGTGTGAACACCGAGAGAGGAGAAACTGCTTTTGTAGTTAGCTAGCCATTCATAGTCTTTGTTTAATCCTGAGCTGATGGTGTCAAATTTGCAAATGAATTGTAGCTCAGCAGTTTCTCTTTGAAGTCTGTTCTTGAAGTTGTTTTTTTTTGCTGCAGGATGGTTACCCTTCAATCTGTTATTGTATGACCAGGGAGACTGAAGTGTTCTCCTACAGGTTTTTGTATATTGCAATTCCTAATATCTGATTTGTGTCCATTTATCCTTTTACGTAGGGACTGTCCAGTTTGGCCAATGTACATAGCAGAGGGGTATTGCTGGCATATATGCAACAAACCTCGAGCCAACTCTGCCCACATATCTACACTAGCGACACCATCACAGGACCTAACCAGATCAGCCACACCATCACCGGTTCATTCACCTGCATGTCTACCAACGTAATATACGCCATCAGATGTTTTACTAACCTGTTGCAAACATGTTTAAGTACTTAAGACTAAAATAGAGTGCAGTTTAAAGTGAAAGCACTCTTGTATTGTACTGTTTGTGCCAGACATCTATTGGTTGGAGGGCCGTGTTTCCACTGATTTATTTCCTGCCACTGACTCACTAAGGGTAGGTCTTCGCTATCCACCAGATCGATGGGTACTGATCGATCTATTGGAGATTGATTTATTGCGTCCCATCTAGACTCAATAAACTGATCCCCAAAGACGCTCTCCATCAACTCTGGTACTCCAGCTCGCCAAGAGGCGCAAGCGGAGTTGACAGGGGAGCCCGCTGCCACCGTGAGGATGGCAAGTAAGTTACCTATTTGTGTAGCTGAAGTTGCGTATCTTAGGTCGATCCTCCCTCCCCACTAGTGTAGACCTGCCCTAAGAGTAATAGTTGCCAAGAGCTTTGGGTTTTTAGAACCACAGTAACAGAATGGGAAGCCCCAGAAAGGATTGGTGGAAAGAAAGGAGATGAATGGCACAAACAGTTTCTCTATTGCAACAGGAGGTATAAGACCGTGTGGTGGGGTAGCTCTCTAAAAGTGCCTCTGTTGTAGTTCATGAGTTAATTTACGGATAAATTCTGTTACTGGGACTTGGAACTCAACCTGTCAGCCTCTTTGAGTGGGGAATTATGTCCAAAGAAAAGGAAACACCTGGAAAGGGAGAATGGTTAAAAATTATGTTGGGAAACAGCTTGACTGATTTTGTACTTTGCTACTAATATTTTGCAACTGCCTGGAAAGCAATTTTGAGAGTAGTAGTAAATTAACAAAAAAAAGGATATTACTGTGTAAGGATCTTTCGTTAGGCAAAGGTCCTGCAGACACGTAGAGCCCTGAATCCACTGGGAAGGGGTGTAATGTTGGGTCCCTTATTTCCTGAGTGCCCAAGAGAGAGTGGGGTCGGGGGGGTGAGAACCCTAAATTGCGCGGGTAACAATCCACTCCTTCCAACATCTGATTCTCTCCTTAACTCCCAACTCCTTAACACCTTCCATTCCTCCTCTAGATCATGCAGAATCTTTCCAATGGGAGGGGGAGAGATGAAGAGGGGAAGATCAACAACGTTGTCATGATCTCCTTCTCCCATGTAACCACTTTTTAGGTCACTTGCCTGTTCACCTCTAACCCCTCCAGCCATTCCTGTGAACCCATCCCCTAACCTCCATCATCCTTACACTCCCTGCCAACTCTTCTCCCCTACTTCTGACCATCTGCCTAATCCTTTGCCTTACAATTTACGATTTATCGTCTCCATTCTTAAAGAAAAAAAAAATCCTCATCCCCTCCTTGCCTCTCTAGTTACTGCCCTCATCTTCCTCTCACTTCTAAACTCAATGAATGTCCCACCTATAACCGCTACCTCACACATCTGTTATCTCCTGCCCATCCCAGATCCCCTCCAATCCAGCTACTGACCTCTCTGCTTCACTGAAACTCCTCTCATTAACATCTCTAATAACCTCCTCCCAGCCAAGACTCAAGGCACGTACTCATCCTCCTAGACCTCTCTGCTGTATTTGATGCTGATAATCATACTTTGCTTTATTACACGGTACCCTTACTGACCTTCTTACCCTGGTTCTCCTCCTACTTCTCTGACAACTACTTCAATGCCTCTTTTGTTTGTTTTTTCTCCCACTACCCATCAATGTTTCTCAGGACCCTCTCCTCTTTATACAATAGACCCCGCATTTGGGTAATTTAATTCACTCACACTATTTCAAGTATCATCTCTGCACTGATTACTTTCTTTCTTTCTCACCACTCCTGACTAGTTTTCTTCCACCCGATCCTGGACCTCAGCCTGTTTTGAATGTCTCTTCATGGCTGTTTCCACTATGAACTTAAACTTAACATGGTCAAAGTCAAATTCCTTATTTTTCCCATTCTCCATAACCATTGACAAAACCACTATCTTCCCTATCACTCCAGGTTTTAATACAGCTTTTTTGTAGATGCTTCCCTTACCCTCATCATCCAAACTGTGTCTAAAGTTTCTTTTTCTTTTATCTGTGCAACTAAAGGTCTAATTCAGGCTCTCAATTTCTTGATACATATATGCTCTGGAAAAAAGGGTAAACAGTGAGATGGCAAACTTTGCTGAGGATACAAAAACTACTCAAGATAGTAGTTTAATCTTGAATATTGCGTGCAGATCTGGTCGCCACCTATCAAAAAAGATATAGTAGAATTGGAAAAGGTACAGAAAGGGTAACAAAAATAATTAGGGTATGGAACAGCTTCCATACGAGGACAGATTAATAAGACTGGGACTTTTCTGCTTCGAAAAGAGACAACTAAGGAGGGATATGATAGAGATCTATAAAATCATGACTGGTGTGGCGAAAGTAGACAAGGAAGTGGTACTTAGCTCAGTGGTTCTGAACCTTTCTAGACTACTGTACTCCTTTCCGGAGTCTGATTTGTCTTATGTGCCCCCAGTTTCACCTCACTTAAAAACTACTTGCTTACAAAATCAGACAAAAAATACAAGTGTCACAGCACACTATTAATGAAAAATTGCTTACTTTCTCATTTTTACCATATAATTATAAAATAAATCAATCAATTGGAATATAAATATTGTACTTACATTTCAGTATACAGAGCAGTATAAACAAGTCATTATCTGTATAAAATTTTAATTTGTACTGACTTCACTAGTGCTCTTAATGTAACCTGTTGTAAAACTAGGCAAATATAAGTTGATGTACCCTCTGGAAGACCTCTGCATATCCCCAAGGATACATGTATCCCTGGTTGAGAACTACTGATTTAGTCCCTCTCAAAACACAAGAATTAGGGGTCACCAATGAAATTAACAGGCAGCAGGTTTAAAACAAATAAAAGGAAATATTTATTCACACAATGCACAATCAACCTGCGGAACTCTGCCAGAGGATTTTGTGAAGGCCAAGACTATATAATAGGGTTCAGAAAATAAATAGATAAGTTCATGGAGGATAGGTCCATCAATGGCTATTAGCCAGGATGGGCAGGCATGCAAAACCATGCTCTGAAGTGTCTGTAGCCTCTGTTTGCCAGAAGTTGGGAATGGGTGACGGCATGGATCACTTGATGACTGCCCTATTCTGTTCATTCCTTCTGATTCACCTAGTATTGGCCATTGTTACAAAACAGGATACTGGGCTAGACGGACCATTGGTCTGACCCACTATGGCCGTTCTTATGTTCTTGTCTTGATAATGGTGTCATCCTCCTCTTTGCTCTTCCCAACATCCACATCACCTCAGTCAAGGCCATACAAAATAATTCTGCTAAGATCATCTTTGGATACTGTTCTGTTCTTATCAGCCCCTCTTGGAATCCCTCTACTGATCCTCCTCCCGCTTTATCTCATTGCTTTGTGACATACTTGTTTGTATGCAGCCAAAAATTTCACTGGCATTTTTACTATCCTACTGAAAACCAAATTCAAATCTAATTTACTTTCCACTATCAAACCTCAGTGTCTCTCAGACACTCCTTCTCCACATATATCTCCCTCCAACTGAGAACATGGGTTTCAAAGTTATTCTCCCCCTTCCTGCCCCTCTCCAAGATATAGCAGCATGGGACAGTATGATGAACTAGGTCAGGAATAAGTGCAGGACTAGGGAGGGTGGAAGGCGAATCGAAGGAGGAGATAGGCAGGATTGAATGTCTGTGGAAAGGGTGGCAGGCAACCTGGAGAAGTAGCGTTATGGGAAGCAGAATAAGAGGAGCTACCTCATACAGTTTATTCCGATATTCTGCCACAGACAGCTGGATATCATCATCTAAAGGAAGGATCACATTGTAGTCCAGAGAGGGCTCCTTGGTGGGGCAGTGAAACCTATCAAGAAGAAATCAAATATGTGATGAAATCTGAGAGTGAACAATGCATGTGTGCGTGCATGCGCACACACACAAAAACACACAAGAGGAAAGGCACTAGATATTAATAGATTTTAAGGCTATAAGGAAGAATTAGATCATTTAGTCTGACCTCCTGTATAATACAGGCTATAGGATTTCACTCAGTTATCCCCGTATTGCACCCAACAAATCGTTTGACCAAAGTGTATTTTCCAGACAGGCATGTAATCTTACAGTGGACGAGAAGCTGGATATGAGTCAAGTGTGCCCTTGTTGCCAAGAAAGCTAATGGCATTTTGGGTTGTATATGTAGGGGCATTGCCAGCAGATCAAGGGATGTAATCATTCCCCTCTATTCAGCAATCGTGAGGCCTCATCTGGAGTATTGTGTCCAGTTTTGGGCCCCATGCTACAAGAAAGATGTGGAAAAACTGGAAAGAGTCCAGAGGAGGGCAACAAAAATGATTAGGGAGCTGGAGCACATGACTTAAGAGGAGAGGCTGAGGGAACTGGGATTGTTTAGTCTGCAGAAGAGAAGAATGAAGTGGGATTTGATAGCTGTTTTCAACTACCTGAAAGGGAGTTCCAAAGAGGATGGATCTAGACTGTTCTCAGCGGTAACAGATGACAGACCAAGGAATAATAGTCTCAAGTTGAAGTTGGGGAAGTTTAGGTTGGATATTAGGAAAAACTTTTTCACTTGGTGCGTGGTAGTAAAATCTCCTTCCTTAAAGGTTTTCCAAAGAGAGGCTTGACAAAGCCTTGGCTGGCATGATTTAATTGGGGATTGGTCCTGCTTTGAGCAGGGTGTTGGACTAGATGACCTCCTGAGGTCTCTTCCAACCCTGATATTCTTTGATCTGAAGACTTCAAGAGATAGAGAACCCATCACTTCCCTTGGGAGTTTGCTCATATAGTTAATGACCCTCACTGTTAAAAATCTGTATGCAATTTTTAATTTGAATTTGTTTGGCTTCAGCTTTCAGCCATTGGTTCTTGTTATGCCTTTCTTCAAAAATATTAAAGAACTCTTTAGAACAGAGGTGGGCAAACTACGGCCCGCAGCTCATCCTGTCCAGCTCCCTGACCTCCTGATGGGGGAGGCTGCTCCCAGCCCCATCTCCCCTCCTCTGCAGTCTTGCTGCTCTTGGGGGCAGGGCTGTGCTCCTCCAGGAGAGTGATGCTGCGTGTCTGGCTCCGGCCAGGCCGCCAGAAGCTTGGTAAGAGGGCCGGAGCTGGAGGGAGTCCCTGGGGGGCAGTCAAGGGACAGGGAGTGGTTAGATGGGGTGGAGGAATGCTGGGGGTCTGTCAGGGGGTGGGGTGTGGATAGGGGTCAGGGAGCAGGGGGATGGTCCTGGGGGGGCAGTTAGGGTGGGTGGGGTCTTGGGAAGTGGTGCTCAGGGGACAACGAGCAGGGGCGCTTAGATAGGGGTTCAGGTCCTGGGGGGTGGTTAGGGGCAGGGGATCCCTGGAGGGGACAGTCAGGGGACCCCTGGAGGGGACAGTCAGGGGACAAGGAGCAGGGGGGACTGGATGGGGCCAGGATTCTGAGGGGGGCAGTCACAGGGCAGGAAGTAGGAGAGGGCCAGACGGGGGAAGGGCCAGGCTGTTTGGGGAGGTACAGCCTTCCCTGATCCAGCCCTCCATACAATTTTTCAACCCCAATGTGGCCCTCGAGCCAAAAAAGTTTGCCCACGCCTGCTTTAGAACCCAATATTTTCTCCCCTAAAAAGTACTTATACAACATAATCAAGCCAGTTCTTAATCTTTTTGATAAATTAAATGGATTGAGCTCTCTAGGACTAAGACATTTTTCCACCCCTCAAATAATTTTTTATCTCCTCTCTGCACCCTTTCCAATTTTTTCACATCCCTTTTTAAAAGAAGGCTCCAGAACTGGACAGTTTTCCAGTATCGATCTCACCAATACTGTATATAAAGGTAAAAATTAGCTCCTCACGCCTGCTCCCATTTATGCATCCAAAGATCACAGTAGCTCTCTTTTCCAAAGCTTTTCACTGGAAGTTTATGTTGAGTTGCTTGTTCACTATGACTCTTAAATACTTTTCAGAAGCATTGCTGTCCAGGATACAGCCCTGCATTCTGTAAGTTTGGTCTGCATTCTTTGTTTCTAGATATATAATCTTGCATTTGGCTTTTTTAAAACATTTTATTTGAATGGGTCCAGATTTCAGAGCTCTACCTGCCCTGTCCTCATTATTTATCATCATTATTTATCACACTGTCAATCTTTGTATCAGCTGCAAATTTTATCAGCAATTATTTTATATTCCCTTCCTGATCTTTGATTAAAATATTGAATATCATTGATCCTTGTTCAAACAGTCTTCTCCTCTTTAGATGGAGGAGGGGACTTGAACCTGGAGTCTCCTACATCCCATGTGAGTGCTCAGCTAAGGAATAGGCATCTAGATGCCTGGAGGGCAGCAGTGGTGCACATGTGCAGAAACAGGAAAAAAAAGTATCAAGGGAACTTTTACTCAAAAAATTTAAGTGCTGAGTAAATTTAGGCACCTGCAGGGCTGGTGGGGGGCAAGGGTGCATTACAGTGCTGCCAAAACCAGGACTTAGAAACCTAACTCCTTTTGGGCATTCAGGCCTAAGCATCTTTCATCTGCACAATTACCTTTATCAACCAAACTTGTAATCTGATGAAAAAAAATGAGATGAAGTTTGACAAGATTTATTTTGCATAAAGCCAGGTTGACTAGTGTTAATTATATTCCCATTATGCATGAAAGGGAGACACATCAGAAACCAGTGAGAGCTAAAACAGAGAGAGAGAGAGAGAGAGAGAAAGAGAGAGATCTGAAATATTACATACTAAAGGCACCCTCACCTTTTCACATGAAGAAGGAGAAGAAAGTGGATTGAAAACTACCATTACCTTCACCATTACACTTGGCAGAAGGGAAATTTGTGTGGGTAATAGCCACACAAGAGGCTTGGAGGGGGGATTGGGAAATTTCACA
This sequence comes from Dermatemys mawii, assembly GCA_007922305.1. Taxonomy (NCBI): domain Eukaryota; kingdom Metazoa; phylum Chordata; order Testudines; family Dermatemydidae; genus Dermatemys; species Dermatemys mawii. The sequence goes on from ML677516.1 coordinate 574,983, forward strand.
CAGGCATTGCCCTCACCTTTTCACATAGGGATGTTGCAGGGCCTCTTCTGCGGTCAGCCGTTTATCAGGGTTAAATACTAAGAGCCTCTTTAAAAGGTCCAAGGCATGAGGGGGGGTAGAGGAGGGTAAAATGTCCTCAATTGTCACTCGCCGTCTGAAAGGCAAGAATCAAAGTTGTAGCTCCCAGTGCCCAATTTCACAGCAAAACCCTGTATCTCAATCCTGGGAATCTCATGGAGGTAACTCCTAGCCCCAGATTTCACTCCCAAGGAGTAGTTCATGACTAATACTACAATTTTGTCACAGATATTTTTAGTAGAAGTCAGGGACAGGTCATGGGCAATAAACAAAAGATCACCAAAACCACGACCTGTCCCTGACTTTTACTCAAAACATTCCTGACAAAATGTGAAGGGAGGAGGGTCCGGCACCCTTCCCCTTCCCGCAACAGCAGCTGGAAGCTGCAGAGACCCGATTGCTCAGTGACTGAGAGGAGTCCCCCCGACTGCCCTGCGGGACTGGGAACTGCAGGAGTGGGGTCCCCCACTGCCCGCAGAGGCAGGGTAGCTACAGGGAGGCCCCTGCCAGTGGCAGAGTCTGAGGATCCTCAGGGGGCCACTGCCAGCGGTGGGGGCTGGGGTGTTGTGGGGAGGGGGCCATCCACCCGTGGCTGCTGAACAGGTCCAAGTCAAAACTAAAAAACCTTCATTACAAAAATAAAATCACTATTTTTAACTATGTGACAAAGAGTCCTGTGGCACCTTAAAGACTAACTAAAGTATTAGAGCATAAGCTTTCGTGGGCTAATAACCCACTTCATCGGATGCATGCAGTGGAAGTATCCAGGCACAGGTATAAATAGGTAGGCAAGAACCAGGTTGGAGATAACAGAGTTAGTCCAATGAGGCTGAACCAGCTTGTTATCTCTGTTATGTCTAGCTGCTAGAGGAATACCTCACCCTCCCTGATTAGAGATAACAAGCTGGTTCAGCTCATTGGACTAACCCTGTTATCTCCAACCTTGCCTACTTATTTATACTTGCCCCTGGATACTTAGACTCAGAAATAGGGATGGAGGGGTGGATCATATGAACAAAATATCTCTATGAACCACAATTACTGTAAGGTTAGTAACTGTTCCTTCCTTTTTGAGTCCTTGTATGTGTGGACCCCGCTCAAGGTGATTAATTAGCAATATCCAATTAGTGGTAGGAGGAACTGCAGCCAGTTCAGTGCCTTATACAAAATGGTTTATGAAAGCAAGCAAAATTTGGAGACACACTAGATTGCTTAAGTAAAGAAGAACAAGAGGTCCTCAAGTTCTTGGAAGTGCCATGGGTTGCCATGACAATTAGATAAAAGATTTTAAAACTGGGAGGAAACATTTATAGTTGAAATAACCTTTTTGTTTAAATTGGTTAATTTCAGCAGAATATGGTTGCCATCTCTCCTTGGACATAATTTAGATAGGAACCACTTTGACGGACAACAGGACACCGAATTAGGAGGAGGAAGTTTCACCATCATGGCTGCTACCAGTTTCCCAGTGTCCTGGGATTCACTAAAACACTGAGACTTTATCGTCCCGATCTTGAAAGGTGTCCTGACTGATCAAGCCAGAGATTAGGGTGACCAGACAGCAAATGTGAAAAAACGGGACAGAGGGTGGGGGGAAAAATAGAAGTATATAAGAAAAAAAAGACTCAAATCAGGACTCTCTATAAAATCAGGACATCTGGTCACCCTACCAGAGACAGCACCCCATCCACTAGCTTCAACTAAATCTTGACCACCACCTAGAACAGCAGTTCTCAAACTTGCGAGAGCCGCGACCCTTTTTTCAGAAGCGGCTTCTCGGCGCGACCCTTGTGTGTCTGCCGAAAAGCCGCGGAATTGATTACTTCTGCATTCCACAGCTTTTCGGTGGACGTGCCGAGCGCTCCTGGCTGTTAGCCAAATTGATTACTTTCGCTTTCAGCGGACAGTTGGGAGAGTGGGTATGTCCGCAGAAAAGCTACTGAATTCGGAAGTAATCAATTCGGCGGCTTCACAGCAGCCACAGGGGCTCGCGACCCCTCAGGAGGCGCTCAGCGACCCTCCGAGGGGTCACGACCCCCACTTTGAGAACCGCTGACCTAGAATCTGCACTCTGGGATCCAGCTGTCACTCCATCCCTGGAGTGTCATTTTCCTTCCCCACCCTTTTTCCTGCTCTTTCCTATCTTCTTTTTGTCTGATAAGAGTCTGATTTAGCCTCCAAGAAAGCTCTATCTTTTGCAATATTGCTCTGACCAGGGAAGAAGCTAAAAGTAATGTCCTAAATAGCCCAAAGCTGGTAAAAGTTTGCCAACTCCTAGGAGTGGCTGATAAGCCAAGTGCTGGGCCTATCATTTCCCAGCACCTGGACTGCAAGGGAAAGAAAATATTAGAAAATACAGCTTGTCTCTATCTTTGCTGATCTTTTCTCTCCCTTCTTCAGCAAGTTGTCTGGCTGCGTCTTAAAGAAAAGATGATTGGACTTCAACAACAACTACACAAGATCATCTTAACTCTTTCTCTTTCATAGAATCACAGAATATCAGGGTTGGAAGGGACCTCAGGCAGTCATCTAGTCCAACCCCATAGTCAAAGCAGGACCAATTCCCAACTAAGTCATCCTAGCCAGGGCTTTGTCAAGCCTGACCTTAAAAACCTTTAAGGAAGAAGATGCCATTACCGCCGTAGGTAACCCATTCCAGTGCTTCACCACCCTCTTAGTAAAAATGTTCTTCCTAATATCCAATCTAAACCTACCCCACTGCAACTTGAGACCATTACTCCTTGTTCTATCATCTGGCACCACTGAGAACAGTCTAGATCAGTGGTCTTCAAACTGGGGTGCACGCACCCCAGGGGGTGTGCGAGACCCCGGCACCGCTGCCAAGCCCTCCCGAGAGACTGCCGAATTCCCGGGCGGGCTATTTTAGTCCCGCCGAAATGCCACCACGGAAAGCAGAAGCTTCCACTTTCTGTGACGGCATTTCAGCGGACATACCCTCCAGGGGCTGCCAGACTTCTCCCTCTGCGGAAAGGGGCTGTGGGGGGAAAAGTTTGAAGACCCCTGGTCTAGATCCATCCTCTTTGGAACCCCCTTTCACATAGTTGAAAGCAACTATCAAATCCCCCCTCAGTCTTCTCTTCTGCAGACTAAACAATCCCAGTTCTCTCAGCCTCTTCCCATAAGTCATATGCTCCAGCCTCCTAATCATTTTTTCACATCCTTCTTGTGGTGTGGGGGCCCAAAACTGGACACAGTACTCCACATGAGGCCTCACCCACCAATGCTGAATAGAGGGGAATGATCACGTCCCTCGATCTGCTGGCAATGCCCCTACTTATACAACACAAAATGCCATTAGCTTTCCTGGCAACAAGGGCACACTGTTGACTCATATCCAGCTTCTCATCCACTGTAACCCCTAGATCCTTTTCTGCAGAACTACTGCCTAGCCATTTGGTCCCTAGTCTGTAGCAGTGCATGGGATTCTTCCATCCTAAGCAAAGGACTCTACACTTGTTCTTGTTGAATCTCATCAGATTTCTTTTGGCCCAGTCCTCTAATTTGTCTAGGTCTCTCTGTATCCTATCCCTGCCCTCCAGTGTATGTACCACTCCTCCCAATTTAGTGTCATCTGCAAACTTGCTGAGGATGCAGTTCCCCAAAAAGGGACTGTTAATACTATCTTGAATACAATCTAAGATTTTCTGCTATAAAAGACTATATCATGACATTATTTACATGACCTGTGACCATGTAGATCATTGTAGCAACGAGGGTCCTATGGTTGCACCAGGTCTAGTACAGAGGAGGCGAAATGTGGTGTCAGTGGAAAGGTTGTAGTTTGCTGGTTATGATTATGCTGTCTGTGTATGTGTATCATTTTTATATTTGAAGTTATGAATATCAGCTATGTGTTGTATCTCAGTGTGTTTGATTCTAAGTAGCCTCAGTGAAGCATTTGGTCAGCTTGCTGAAAAAGACTATTCTCTGCAAGTGCCTGTGATATGAACTGGGACCATATAGATCATTATTGCAACCAAGGTCCTGTAGTGGCACCAAATCTTGTATAAAGGGAGGGTCAGTTAAGGTGTCTAAGAAAAGATTATGGTTTTCTGGTTATGCTATCTGTATGCATGTATCATTTTTATATTTAAAGTTATAAGTATTGGTTCTATACGGTCTTTATTTCACACGTGTGTTATGCTTCTGGGTGACACCCCAGACAATTTGGCATCTGCCTAGCCTGCTTGATGGTTCATTAAGGACCATCAGCTACACAACCGACCCACTGAGAGAAGGCATATACACCTTGTGACTCACCAAAGCAGGCAGGGACATGCCTATGGCCAGAACTCTAAGGTTTTTCCATGACATGTGCTGGAGAGCTCATCTTTGAAACAAAAAAGCAGAGGCCACATGGCAAGAGAGACTGTAAAAAGCTGCTGCATCTCCTCCATCTTGTCTTCAATCCTGCTTCTTACTTCTGGAGGAACCTTGCTACAAACTGAAGATCTAAACAAAGAACTGACTGACCCATCCCAGCTGTGAATGTACTCCAGAGACTTGATTTGAGCCTACAGTTTATTCCATTACTGCTGCAAGCCTGAACCAAGAACTTTGCCACTACTGTACGTAATTGATTCCATTGAACAAATTTTTAGCTCTCATCTATATTTCTTGTTATGAATAAACCTTTAGATTCTAAAGGATTGGCAACAGCATGATTTGTGGGTAAGATTAGACTTGTATATTGACCTGGGTCCAGGGCTTAGTCCTTTGGGATTGGGAGATTTTTTTTTATTATTATTTTTTTTATAAACTGGGGTAATGGTTTTCATAACCATTCATCCCCATAATAAGTAGCACTGGTGTTATACAGGGAAACTGGACTAAGGACACTGCTTGAATGATTTATGGTTAGCCAGTCGGGTAAAATCAAAGATCTCTCTGTCAGGCTGGTTTGGTGTGTCTTAGAAGTAGAGAACTGCCCTGCTCTAAGCAATTTGTCCTGAATTGATACTCTCAGAAATGTCCCACCAAAGGCAGCATCATTACAGCGCCCAAACACTTAACTGACAATGGTGGATAGAAAGCTAGCTAGATTATCGGGATCAACTGGTAATGATCAGTGACCCCATGTCTAGCCGGCAGCCGGTATCAAGTGGAGTGCCCCAAGGATCGGCCCTGTGGTGGGTTTTGTTCAATATCTTCATTAATGATCTGGAGGATCTCTGCTTGAAAGTCTTAGATTGTATTCAAGATGGTATTAACTGTCCCTTTTGAGAGAACTGCACCCTCAGCAAGTTTGCAAATGACCCTAAACTGGGAGGAATGGTAGATACGCTGGAGGGTAGGGATAGGATATAGAGGGACCTAGACAAATTAGAGGATTGGGCCAAAAGAAATCTGATGATGATAAACAAGGACAAATGCAGAGTCCTGTACTTAGGACAGAAGAATCCCATGCACTGCTACAGACTAGGGACCAAATGGCTAGGCAGCAGTTCTATAGAAAAGGACTTAGGGGTTACAGTGGATAAGAAGCTGGATATGAGTCAACAGTGCCCTTGCTGCCAAGAAGGCTAACAGCATTTTGTGTTGCATAAGTAGGGGCATTGCCAGCAGATCGAGGGATGTGATCATTCCCCTCTATTCAGCATTGGTGGGTGAGGCCTCATCTGGAGTACTGTGTCCAGTTTTGGGCCCCACACCACAAGAAGAATGTGGAAAAATTGGAAACAGTCCAGCAGAGGGCAACAAAAATGATTAGGGGGCTGGAATACATGAGTTATGAAGAGAGGCTGAGGGAACTGGGATTGTTTAGTCCACAGAAGAGAAGGATGAGGGGGGATTTGATAGCTGCTTTCAACTATGTGAAAGGGGGTTCCAAAGACGATGGATCTAGACTGTTCTCAGTGGTACCAGATGACAGAACAAGAAGCAACTGTCTCAGGCTGCAATGGGGAAGGTTCAGGTTGGATATTAGGAAAAACTTTTTCACTAGAAGGGTGGTGAAGCACTGGAATGGGTTACCTAGGGAGGTGGTGGAATCTCCTTCCTTAGAGGTTTTTAAGGTCAGGTTTGACGAAGCCCTGGCTGGGATGACTTAGTTGGGTATGAGTCCTGTTTTGAGCAGGGAGTTGGACTAAATGACCTCTTGTGTTCCCTCCCAACCCTGATATTCTAGGATTCTGTGGTCTTTGGAAGATGCCAATCCATATCTGAGCTTTCCTGTGAACATTCAAACTAACATGTAAACAATGGCATCAGCCTGCAAAAAGCTGAATCATTCGAGGACATGTGACTTGCCCAGGTGGCTACAAACTCCATCCTCCTTCTGTGACTTTGCACAGAAGAACAAAGAACAGGTCCCATATATGAGAAGAGATTAAGGAGGCTAAGAGTTTTCAGTTTGGAAAAGAGACTAAAGGGGGTTTGACAGGGTGCTAGCAGGAGAACTGCTTAGCAAACCCTCTGTCACTTCAACTACACTGAGGGAAGGTAAATTGGAGCTGGGGAGGCCACCTGGCTCTGACTGGCAAAGCAGGGACAGCTGCTGTCTCTGCAGGCTGCAGCTGGGTAAAAGCTCTAGAGAAAGGAAGCTGGGGTGGGAGTGAACAGGAAAGTACCTGCAAAGGAGGTGGAGGAGCTAGGAAGAAGGGAAGCTGCTCTGAAGGGAAGCAGGAAGTAATAGCTTGCCCTTCTCTCCTGCTGGGAGGCAAGAAAGAAGGAACTCTGTATATATTGTGCTGTGAAGGTGGTGGGAGCACGTCTTGTACAATAAAGCACAGGTGAGCACTGCAAACCGGGTCTCCTGAGTGATTTTCTGGGACAAGCGGGGGCAGGAGCCAGGAGGGCCCTGTAGGAGCCCCGTTAAAGGGGGATATGACAGATGTATATAAAACCATGAATAGTGTGAAGAAAGTGAATAAGGAAAAGTTATTTACTTGTTCTCATAATATAAGATGCAGGGGCCACCAAATGAAATAAATGGGCAGCAGGTTTAAAAAAAAGAAAAAAAAGAAAAAGGAAGTTCTGCACACAGTCAACCTGTGGAACTGCTTGCCTGAGGAGGCTGTGAAGGCTAGGACTATAACGTGGTTTAAAAGAGAACTGGATAAATTAATGGAGGCTAAGTCCATTAATGGTAATTAGTCAGGGTGGGTAAGGAATGGTGTCCCTAGCCTCTGTTTGTCAAAAGGTGATGATGGATGGCAGGAGAGAGAGATCACTTGATCATTATCTGTTAGGTTCACTCACTCCGGGGCACCTGGCATTGGCCACTCTTGGTAGACAGGATACAGGGCTGGATGGACCTTTTGGTCTGACCCAGTACGGCCATTCTTATGTTCTTAGAGGGGTTTCCGCTCACAAGAGAGAGAATATAAAAGGCCCTGGATGCCTTTCCTTTTTCCCTTCAGCTGGCTCAAGAGATGGCCTCTCCAGCCCCAAGAGATGCCTGAAAGAAACTGGAACAAAGGACAGTAACTATGGGGAGTGTGAGTGATTGCTAAATCCAGACTAGGAAGGAGTCCAGTCTGTGAAAGAATCTTATTGGAACATCTCTGGGGGTGAGATTTCTTAATGTATTAAACAAAACATGCAAATCAGTCTAATTTTGCTTGGTCACTTACTTTGTTCTGTCTGTTATTACTTGGAACTACTTAAATCCTACTTTTTATATTTAATAAAATCTCTTTTGCTTATTAATTGACCCAGAGGAAGTAATTAATACCTGGGGAAAGAAACAGATATGCATCTCTCGCTCAGTGTTATAGAGGGCAAACAACTTATGAATTTACCCTGTATAAGCTTTGTACAGAGTAAAACAGATTTATTTGGGGTTTGGATCCCACTGGGAACTGGGTGTCTGGGTGCTAGAGGCAGGAGCACTTCTTAAGCTGTGTTCAATTAAGTCTGCAGCTTTGGGGCACGTGGTTCAGACCCTGGGTCTGTGTTGGAGCACACTGGCGTGTCTGGCTCGACAAGACAGGGTTCTGGAGGCCCAAAGTGGGAGAGAAAATGGGCTCAGAGGTAGTCTCAGCACAACAAGCGACAGTCCCCAGGGGGTTTCTGAGATCAAACCCATCACATATACAGCAAAAGGGAAAGGGAATAAGGAAAATTATTTAAATAAAAGCCTTACTTAATTCTTTAAGTTTTAAATGCTTTAACTTTTTCCCCTCTCCCTCTTCCTGTGTGTTTAACAAGATGTTTAAATGTTTTCAATGGTGGCTGCTACAACTGGAGTAAACCAGCAATAACTTGACACAAACCACAAAACATGTTTAATGTTGCATCACTAAGCAAGGATTTTATTAACAGCTTATCCCTTGTTGGGCCCTAAATACCCCCTGTAGCAGTGCACCCCATATTCTTCATAGTGATATTACGATAATGACATAATTATGATGTATTTTATGCAAGATAAGTCATTGGAAAACTTATTATTTGTAGAACATTGTTATCTTATTTGTACGCATGTATTTTTTTTAATCTGAAGTTATTTACTATGTATCTCAAGAATCAGAGGGGTAGCCGTGTTAGTCTGGAATTGCAGAAGTGACAAAGAGTCCTGTGGCACCTTAAAGACTAACTAAAAGTATTAAAGCATAAGCTTTCATGGGCTAATACCCACTTCATCGGATGCAACCCTGTTATCTTTAACCTGGTTCTTGCCTACCTATTTATACCTG
>ML677516.1:584117-617040 GCA_007922305.1 Dermatemys mawii
TAATACTTTTAGTTAGTCTTTAAGGTGCCACAGGACTCTTTGTCACTTCTACTATGTATCTGTATTTCAAATGTAGTTACGCCTGGGTCACGCCCACTAGACAAGATGCTTTCAGTCCAGATTAGAGGTGGGCAAACTGCAGCCCACAGGACCATTCTGCCAGCCTCTGAGCTCCCAGCTGGGGAGGTTACCCCTGGTCCTTTCCCTGCTGTCTCCCCTCCCCCACAGCCTCAGCGTGCTGTGCCACCAGTGCTCTGGCCCATTGCTCCTGCCGAGTAGCATGGGCAGCATGGCTGGTTCTGCCTGGGCTGTGAACTCTGGCTGCTCTGAGCAGCATGGTAAGGAGGCAAGGAGCGGGGGTTGGCTAAGGGGCAGGGAGTCCTCGGGGACAGTCAAGGGCAGGGGGAGGTTGGATGGGGCAGAGGTTGGCGGGAGGCAGTCAGGGGACTGGGAACAGGTGGCAGATGGATAGGCGTGGGAGCCCCAGGGGGGCCTGTCAGGGGGCGGGGCTGTGGATAGGCAATCAGGGGACGGGGCAGGGGGGACTAGATAGGGGGTGGGAAGTGGCAGTTAGGGGGTAGCGTCCAGGCTATTTGGGGAGGCACAGCCTTTCCTACCCTGCCCTCAACAGTATTTTGCAACCCCGATGTGGCTCTCAGGCCAAAAAGTTTGCTCACCCCTGGTCTAGATAGCAGATGGGAAAGGGCCTATTCAGAGCAATAGGCCATGAAGGGGAAAAAAAAAAAAAATAGGCCTTAGGAGAAGCTTATCTCCCACCTGGTGATGAGCCTTCCTGAGAACACTCCAAACAGCCTGTGAATAATGGCTACTATGACTCTACAAGGACACATAGTCAGAACACATGATACTGGACTCCATCTTGGGAACTCAATATTTTAGTGAGAGGCAAAATTAACCCCAGGTCAAAGAACATCTCTACCTAAAAGAGGATTGTTTAGGACATACACAGGTGTCCACCAGCTCTTGCAGAGAATTGAATCCAAAGGAGAATAGTCATGCACTTACTACCCAAAACTGGTCCATGGGAGAAGAACTGTGTCAAGACAAACTAAGGAATTGTAAGATCCCATCTTACATCTCCAGATGGGTATCTCACCTTGTACCAGGATCTACACCTGGACAGAAATTAAGCATTACTCCACACTAGTATTAAAAGCCTAAATGGAACAACATCTCAGATAATCCACCTAAAATCTGGCTAAAATTCATGTAACATATACAAAGTTATCAGCTGAAAACACCTGCAGTTTAAGTTTTAGCATCTTTCTTAAAACAAATACAATAATAAACATTTGTCAAAGTTAAACCTGTTTCTGTAACTAAAAAAACGAATGCAAGGTAAAACTCCCCATAATGTGCACTTTAGTTTGTTTTACAGTGCAATGTGTGAGCTAAAGAAGTGCACTGTAGTGTTGTAATGTGACCTGAATTTGTACTGATTGTTTTTAATAAGTAGTAGTAAAAGTAAAATTTTAATTACTACAAGGGTGGAGTCCTGAATCCTCTATCTGAAGCTATACAGAATTTGTAATGTGGGCTCTCTCCCTAAGAAAAATCAAATTTCTAGTAAAAATACATAAAACACTTTTCATAAATTGGAAATTAAAAACATATTAGAGAGAGAACCAGCAATCCTCAGCTTCATATGCTCTTGAGATTAACAAGCACAAAGAATACAAGGGAATGTTCTACTTTTGACAACATCACAACATAAAAGCCTGGAATTAAGGTAAAAAGCTTGTCAGGTCAACTTTAATATTAGTCCTGCATGATGAACGGTCACTGGTTTTTGTTTCAGTTATTGTTTCAATCTAACGTCACTGCCTTGAGGGTGAACGAGTTTGTAGAGAGAGACCTCTGGCAGCTGGTTGCTGATCTTATTCCCACATTATATCAACATCTGTTGGTCTCTCCTAGAGACACAATGTAAAAGGCTTACCTGGAGCTTATGCGGTTAATAACAGAGGCTCTGTAGTCCGAATGGATAGCTAAAATATCTGCAAAAGAAAACAGATTTATGAACACCATGGGCAGGATTCCCAGAGCCATGCAGTTTGAGAGTCAAACCTTGAATCTGAACCTAAGGAGTTAACTTCGGTAGAGAAGATTCAATAATACAGTAACTCCTCACTTAACATTGTAGTTATGTTCCTGAAAAATGTGACTAAGTGAAACCATGTTAAGCAAATCCAATTTCCCCATAAGAATGAATGTAAATGGCGAGGGTTAGGTTCCAGGGAATTTTTTTTTTTTTTGCATACAGTACTATGGTTGGGAGGTTTCCCCACCTTACCTCACACAGGCATAACCCACTGGCACTGCAGGCAATGAGACAGGCAAGGAGGCTGAAGGTGCCGTAGGCTAGAAGCACATTGCGCAGCAGCAGCAAGCACCAGGGGTGGGGTGGGAGGGCTCAACTAGACTTCCTGCTTCTGATATACTTTAACAACATTTTGATATTACCTTTTGAGTTTTTGGCTAGATATTCTTCAACCTCCTTTTTGGCTTTTCTTATTACATTTTTACACTTAATTTGGCAGTATTTATGTTCCTTTCTAGATACCTCACCAGGATCTGACTTCCACTTTTTAAAAGATGCTTTTTTCTCTCATTTTTATTTTCTTTTACATGGTTGTTAAGCCACAGAGGCACTTTAGTTCTTTTACTGTGTTTTTTAATTTCAGGTATACATGTAAGTTCGGGCCTCTATTGTCTTTGAAAAACGTCCATGCAGCTTGCATGGATTTCATTTTAGTCACTGTACCTTTCAATTTCTGTTTAACTAACCCCTTCATTGTTGCATAGTTCCCCTTTCTGAAATTAAATGCCACCATGTTGGGCTGTTGAGGTGTTCTTCCCACCACAGTAATGTTAAATGTTAGTATATTGTTGTCACTATTTCCAGTTGTCCTGTTATAGTTACCTCTTGGACCAGACCCTGCGCTCCATTCAGGCCTAAATCGAGAGTTGCCTCTCCCTTTGTGGGTTCCTGTACCAGCTTCTCCAAGAAGCAGTCATTTAAAGCATTGAGGAACTTTGTCTCTGCATTTCATCCTGAGGTGGCATTTAACCAGTCAATTGAAATCCCCCACTATTACGGAGGCCTTTATTTTGATAGCATTTTATCATCACTATCCCTGTACTGGTCAGGAGGTTGATAATAGATCCCTATTGTTATATTCTTACTGGAGCATGGAATTACTATCCATAGAGAATCTATGGAACATGTGGATTCATTTAAGATTTTTACTTCATTTGATTCTACATTTTCTTTCACATATAATGCTGCCACACCCCTCATCCTCCGCACGACCTGTTCTGTCCTTTGGATGTATTTTGTACGCCGTAATGAGTGTATCCCATTCATTGTCTTCACTCCACCAGGTCTCTGGAATGCCTGTTATGTCAATATCCTCCTTTAACACGAGGCACTCTAAATAATAAGATGGGTGAACTAGACTTCTGGCATACATCTACATGCACTTTAAAAACTTGCCACTGTTTATTTGTCTGCCCTTCTCTTTTATGTGAATGTTTCTCATTTGATCTGGCCCCTACTTTATCCTTTTCCATCCTCTCCTCATGACTAAAACCAAGAGAATCTCTATTAATAGACTCCTCTAAGAGAAGTCCCTGTCCGATTCATGTGCTCCTCTGCAGCAATCAGCTGTCTCCCATCTCTTAGTTTAAAAACTGCTCTGCAATCTTTTCAATGTGAAGTGCCAGCAGTCTGGTTCCACTTTGGTTTAGGTAGAGCCCATTCTTCCTATATAGGCTCCCCCATCCCAAAAGTTACTCCAGTTCCTAAATAAATCTAAACCCCGTCTCTCTATATCATCATCTCATCCACACATTGAGACTCTGAAGCTCCACCTGCCTACCTGGCTCTGTGCATGGAACTTGAAGCATTTCTGAGAATGCCACCATAGAGATCCTGGATTCCAGTCTCTTTCCTAGCAGCCTAAATTTGTCACCCAGGACATCTCTCCTACCCTTCCCTATGTCACTGGTATCTACATGTATCACGATCACTGGCTCCTCCCCAACACTACTCATAAGTCTATCTAGATGTCTCGAGAGTTCCGCAACTTTTGTGCCAGGGAGGTAAGTCACCATATGACGAGATAACTGGCTCTGTGGATCAAGGGAAAGCAGTGGATATGTTATTCCTTGACTTTAGCAGAGCTTTTGATATGGTCACCGACAGTATTCTTGCCAGCAAGTTAAAGAAGTATGGGCTGGATGAATGGATCATAAGGTGGATAGAAAGCTGGCCAGACTGTCGGGCTCAAAGGGTAGCGATCAATGGTTCCATGTCTACTTGTAGGCTGGTATCAAGCGGAGTGCCCAAAGGGTCGGTCCAGGGGATGGTTTTGCACAATATCTTTGTTAATGATCTGGAAGATGGCGTGAACTGCACCCTCACCAAGTCTGCAGATGACACTAAACTGGGAGGAGTGGTAGATACGCTGGAGGATAGGGATAGGATACAGAGGGACCTAGACAAATTAGAGGATTGGGCCAAAAGAAATTTGATGAGGTTCAGTAAGGACAAGTGCAGAGTCCTGCACTTAGCACAGAAGAATCCCATCCACTGCTACAGACGAGGGACCGAATGGCTAAGCAGCAGTTCTGCAGAAAAGGACTTGGGGGTTACAGTGGACATGAGTCAACGGTGTGCCTTTGTTGCCAAGAAGGCTAACGGCATTTTGGGCTGTATAAGCAGAGGCATTGCCAGCAGGTCAAGGGACATCATCATTCCCCTCTATTCGACATTGGCGAGGCCTCATCTGGAGTACTGTGTCTAGTTTTGGGGCCCACACTACAAGAAAGATATGGAAAAATTGGAAAGAGTCCAGAGGAGGGAAACACAAGTGATTAGGGGGCTGGAGCACATGACTTATGAGGAGAGGCTGAGGGAACTGGGATTGTTTAGTCTACAGAAGAGAAGACTGAGGCGGGATTTGATAGCTCCTTTCAACTACCTGAAAGGGGGTTCCAAAGAGGATAGATCTAGACTGTTCTCAGTGGTGCCAGATGACAGAACAAGGAGTAATGGTCTCAAGTTGCAGTGGGGGAGGTTTAGGTTGGATATTAGGAAAAACTTTTTCACTAGGAGGGTGGTAAAGCACTGGAATGGGTTACCTAGGGAGCTGGTGGAATCTCCTTCCTTAGGGGTTTTTAAGGTCAGGCTTGACAAAGCCCTGTTTGGGATGATTTAATTGGGGATGGTCCTGCTTTGAGCACGGGTTGGACTAGATGACCTCCTGAGGTCCCTTCCAACCCTGATATTCTACGATTCTATGATATGGTTCTCCCAGTCATCACAAACCCAGCTACCTATGTTTCTAATTATCAAATCTCCCATTACTAACACCTGCCTTTTCCAAATGACTGGAGTTCCCTCCCCCATAGAGGTAACCTCAGTGCAAGAGGATACGCCAACACCATCTGGAAGGAGGGTGCCAATTATGGGAAGGTTTCCCTCTGCTCCCATTGACTGCTCTCCCTTCCCTGGGCCTTTCATCCTCCTCAACAGTGCAGGGGCTGTCTGACCAGAGATGGGATAAATCTACAGTGTCCCAGAAAGCCTCATCAACATATCTCTCTGCCTCCCTTAGCTCCTCCAGTCTTGGGTCAGTACTGGCAGCATTGATTGCGGTGCCGCTGCTTGTGCTGCGCTCTGCACCGGGGTAGTTGGTGCCATGGAGGAGACTTGACGTTTCAACTCTGGTGCTGTGCATTGGGGAAGGCACGCCGCTTCCTCTTCCCTCCCTCCTGCCTGCAGCAATCAGCTGCCTTGTCGTGTTCAGGAGGCAGGAGGGAGTGGGGAGGAGCAAAGACTCAGTACACAGCCTCCCTCTCCCTCCCCTGTCTCCTGCCCATGGCAATCAGCTGGTTTGAGGCGTTCAGAAGGAGAGGAGGGAAGGGGAGCCTGCACACTTAGTCCTCGCTCCTCCCTCCTCCTTTCTCCACACCGCAAGCCAGTTGATTGGCACAGGCAGGGGAAGGTGCTGATCTGCGGGGTTGGCCAGCACGTGGAAGGCAATGGGGAGGTGTGTAGGGGGGGCTGCCAGCTGTGGACAAAGCAGGCAACCAAATGACATTATAGCAAAGCATTCCTCAACTTTAAATGGAGCATGTTCTCTAATTGAGCAGCGATGTAACATCGAAACAATGTTAAGCGAGGGGACGTTAAGTGGGGAGTTACTGTATTCTACTCATCTCTAATGTTTTCCACGAGAGAATCTCAATTGCTTTACATACATTAATGAACGTAGCCTCACAGGACCTTATGAAGTATTACAAGTAAGAGTTCCATTTAACAGATGGCAAATTGAGAGATAAAGATTCCTATGCATCATAGCAAGTGCTCTAGAGATAGTACATGAAAGAGCAGGGTTTCTAATCCTGGAATTTCTGAATGGAGGAGAATATTTCTGATAGTAGAGGACTGTTTGTCTGCTAGATTAAAGACATCATCAGATTGCAAACTGAAGCTAGATTAATTTAGACTAAAAAAAAAAGATGTTGATTTTTAACAGTGGGCTTGTCTATATGAACAGTTAGTTCATGGCTAGCTGAGGTGTAAGTCTACAGTGCCTGGTCGGCTAGTGTGCTAACTCACTGTATGGACCCAACTGCTGTGCATTAAAAGTGCCATAGTCCACTTTGATTTATTTCATTTTGAAATGGGAGTAGTTCAAAGTGCACAACAGAATTTGTAATGTGTTGTAGCAAGATCCACACAGCCAGTTAATGCATGGCACACTATTGTGCTGTAAATTTACTAACTGTTCATATAGACAAGCCTCAGTGAGTGTAATTAACCACTGGAACAATTTGCCAAAAGATGTAGTCACCATCCCTTGGAAGTCTTTAAATCAAGACTGGATCTCTCTTTAGAAAACTGTGCTCTAGCTCAACCACAACATATAGGCTTGATGTAAGAATTTTTGGGTGAAAAAAATTCACATATGCAAAAAAGCAAAGTTGTAATAGGTTGAGAACCACCTGCCTAGATGATCATAATAATCCATTCTGGCCTTAAAAAAAGCCTATGAATTTCAGGTTCCAAGTTCTATGTTCAGGCGACCAGGCCAGGGAGCCTGACTGACTTGTTACATCAATCACCTTAACATATGCAATTCGGTCATCAACCACCACCATGCATGCTAGAAGCAGCATGTTATCTAGGTCATCTGATCACTGTGTCAAAATTGCCAATGTCGGTATGGTGGGTCCCGTGCTTTTCTTGGCAGGGAAGCTTAGAATACCACCCTTTGCCTCTGCTCTTGAAGCTCCAAGGGTCCCACTAGTGGCCCGGGAAGGTGGTAGAGAAAGGAAGCGTCTGGGTTTGCTCCTCACTCTGAGCCCCAACTCCTATCAGCCCCTGCAGGTTTCTTACCTTCTTCCCCCTTCTGTTGGGTTACCCTCGATCCTTGACGCTGGAGGAGAGAAACTCTCTGCCCTGCTGGGGCAGGGTCTCCCTTCGTCTGGTCTTTCAATTCTCAGCAATACATCTCCAAACTCCAGTCCTCTCTCCTTTCTCACACCACCATGTCTGCCTGAAGCAGGGTTGTTGTTTTTTTTTAATAGGTTCCTGACAGGACCTTAATTGACTACAGGTTCTCTAATTAACCTGTAGAAGCCTTCCCTAGTCTACAAGGAAGCACACTTTAATCAGTCTAAGGCTTACTGCTGTATCGCACCACCTAAGGTCTTATTTTCCATACTGTCCCCAACATTCCACCACTCAGTCTCCTGAGTTCCTGGGGGACAGCAAGAATGCCAATTATGAATCCCTCTCTTCTCTTAGCAATTGGACTGCTAATACTTCCCTTCACGGAAAAGACTCACCTTCCTGGGATGGGGCAGGAATGACACTCAAGATCTGCTCTATCTGATTCACTGTGGATGTTCCAGGAAAAAGAGGTTTTCCAAGCAGCATCTCCCCCAGAATACAGCCAATACTCCACATGTCCACACCCTTTGTGTAGCTGCAAGAAAGATCAGACTTATCAGGACACACCAATATGCTTTTGTAACACTGATAATTTGCTTCTGTAACTCTGAGACCCGCTTCTATTTCTGACCATCTTGCAAGGAAAACAAATGTGTCTAATCACCCCACAGGAGATGATGTGCTGATGGATCATTGCTATAAGGGAAGCCAAAGAATATATGGAGGTGGCAATCACTTGAGGGATTTCTTGACAAGGCCAATTTGAAATAAGCAGTCAGAGGAAGTTCATTACATAATTAAAGGTGAAGATGGTAATTAGATAAAAATCCAGGGTACCCATATGATTAAAAAAATCAAGATGTCTCAGAGTCACTGGGCAATGTTCTGGAACTACTCCACAGGAAGCAAGTAAGGACTCTGGGGAAGCCTCCTCTCTGTGAGCTGACTGTCTTCAGGGCAAGAAACTCATACAGCTTCCACTAAGTTTACCATGTGCCCATTTTTTTCCTGGACATGTCCGGGATTTGGGGGTGCTGGGAGGACTTTTTAAATAGCTGCAAATGTCTGGGACTTTTTCTTCCTCCCACCCACAATCAACGCAGCGGGCTCAGCTGTACATGAACATTTTTTATGAACACACTAAACTAGGCTGACCAAACAGCAAGTGTGAAAAATCAGGACGGGGGCGGGATAATAGGTGCCTATATAGGAAAAAGACACCAAAATTGGGACTGTCCCTATAAATTTGGGACATCTGGTCACCCTACACTAAACCTTTGTGACTGATTAATTTAAAATAATGTCTTTGTTTCAGTGAGTGGGGGGGTTGGATGGGTTGGGGGTTCTGAGGGGGGCAGGAAGTGGGAGGAAGCAGATAGGGGGCGGGGCGGGGCTAGGCTGTTCGGGGAGGCAAGCGCATACCTGCCTGTGTGCGCACCCCTCCACCCCCCATGGAGTGTCCTCTTTTTTAAAATGTTGAAATATGGTAACCCTAGCTTCCACCTTCCTGGATCTGACCTTGCAGCACTCAACATCCTCTACCCCTCTGTGAGCTTCCCATAGCAAGCCAAAGGGCCCTGCACCCCAAGTCCGCAGTCAGACGTGACACTCAGCCAGTCAGTAAAACAGAAGGTGTATTAGAGACAACAGGAACATGGTCTAAAACAGAGCTTGTAGATACATAGAACAGGACCCCTCAGCCAGGTCCATCTTGGGGAGCGGGGGAGAAAATGGGGGGAAGAGGAGAAGTAGTGAGGCTCGAACACCACGTCTGAGCGTCACTCCATTTCCTCAGCCAACTCCAGCCCCTCCTCTCCCTTTGTCTCTCTCCCTGGCCAGGAGGTCACCTGATCCCTTTGTTCTCCAACACCTTCAGTGGGCACCTTACAGGGCAGGAACCCAGGCCATCAGTTGCCAGGAGACAGGGTGTCGGCCATTCTCTCACACTGGCCCTCGGCTCTGCAACAATGACACTCCCTTATTCCACCACCTAGAGATTTTAGAAATGCGTAGGGAAAACTGAGGCACCCACACAGTGTTCAGAGGAAACATTAAGAACAACCCCACTCCGTCACACAAGACACAAGCTGATTTCTGGGAACTGACATGGTGTGATCAAGATCCCAAAAGGTTTTATCATTAAATATCTGGAAATCAGTTACAATTACTTAAGCAGAATGGGAAAAAATGGGGAGAATAAGACGAGGAAGACTTTGTAACACCTTAGAGACTAACCAGTTTATTTCAGCATAAGCTTTCATGGGCTATAGCCCACTTCATCGGATGCATAGAATGGAACAGAAGTAAGATGTATTTATATACACCGAAAGAAGAAGAAGAAAAAAAAAAAGTTGTACATTAGCATACCACATGGCCCCACAGCATGCCAACATTTTTATGGCAGACTTAGAACAACGCTTCCTTAACTCTCGGCCCCTAAAGCCCCTGCTCTACTTCGCTACATTGATGACATCTTTTCCATGGGTCCAGATGATGAAAAAGCCCTTGAGGAATTCCACCACGATTTCAACAATTTCCATCCCACCATCACCCTCAGCCTGGACCAATCCACACAAGCGGTCCATTTCCTAGACACAACTGTGCTAACAAATGATGGACACATACACACCACCCTATACCGGAAATCTGCTGACTGCTACACTTACCTACATGCCTCCAGCTTCCATCCAGGACACACCACTTGATCCATTGTCTATAGCCAAGCTCTAAAATACAACCGCATTTGCTCCAATCCCTCAGAAAGAGACAAACACCTACAAGATCTCTACCAAGCACTCTTAAAACTACAATACCCACCTGGGGAAGTGAAAAAACAGATTGACAGAGCCAGAAGAGTACCCAGAAGCCACCTACTACAGGACAGGCCCAAAAAAGACAAAAACAGAACACCATTAGCCGTCACCTTCAGCCCCCAACTTAAACCTCTTCAACGCATCATCGAAGACCTACAACCTATCCTGACTCTCACAGATCTTGGGAGACAGACCAGTACTCGCTTACAGATAGCCCCCCAACCTGAAACAAATACTCACCAGCAACCGCACACCACACAACAAACACACTAACCCAGGTATCCATCCTTGTAACAAAGCCCGATGCCAACTCTGTCCTCATATCCATTCAACTGACACCATCATAGGACCTAATCACATCAGCCACACCATCAGAGGCTCATTCACCTGCACATCGACCAATGTGATGTATGCCATCATGTGCCAGCAATGCCCCTCTGCTATGTACATTGGCCAAACTGGACAGTCTCTACGCAAAAGAATAAACGGACACAAATCTGACATCAGGAATCATAACATTCAAAAACCAGTAGGAGACCACTTGAACCTTCCTGGCCATTCCATTAAAGATTTGATGGTGTTAACTTTAAAACAAAAAACCTTCCAAAACAGACTTCAATGAGAAACTGAGGAACTGGAATTAATTTTCAAATTGGACACAATAAACCAAGGGCTAAATAAAACTTGTGAATGGTTCTCTCATTACACTAGTTGATTGCATTTCCTAGTTAATTTACCTTCAATAGTTATCATCTCCTGTCAGACACAGAGATCCATTTCAAAAGGTATGTTTTTCTCCTGCTGATAATGGCCCATTCAAATTAAACAGCCTCTTAGAATTGGTATGCTAATGTACAACTTTTTTTTTTTGCTTTCTGTGTATATAAATACATCTTACTTCTGTTCCATTCTATGCATCCGATGAAGTGGGCTATAGAAAGCTTATGCTGATATAAACTGCATAGTCTCTAAGGTGCTACAAAGTCTTCCTTGTCTTATTTACGGATACAGACTAACATGGCTGTTAATCTTAAATGGGGAGAATGACATAAGAGAGTTTGTCAACATTCACACACCTTAACCCAATATACTGTACATGTTTAATTATTTAAACTACTAGTTTTTGCATAGTGAAGACAAAAAAAGAAAAAGCCTGGCATTTAACTTCTATCCTTAATAAAAAATAAAGAAAATATTAAAAGAAAGAACCACCTGAAGAATGGCTAAACAAATCTTTCCAGTTAAATACAATAGCCTTTTTAGGTTGTTGCTATAATTAAAAAAATTAGTGGATAAAGAGAATGCAGTGGATGTGATAGTATTAAAATCTGAAACTATGTCTCATGAAATCTAACTGCAATAATTAATTCAAATTGGCAGGGATATCATGCTTCCACACAGATTAAAAAGTTGGCTTGCAGGACCTAAACAGAAGTGTTATTATGTATGACAGCATATCAAGTTTTGGGGACCCAATGGGTTGGTGGTAAGTCTAGTGCAAATTTTAAATGACATACATAGGTCACTGACACCAAGTTGATCCAGATCACTTTGTAAGCAGAGCGCAAACAAACCATTTGCATTTTAATATGGCCAAGTGTAAGCGTATACATCTAGGAACAAGAATGTACAAGATGAGGGACTCTATCATGGGAAGCAGACTCTGAAAAGAGTTTGGGGTGTCATGGTGGATAATCAACTAAACATAAGCCCACAACATGACTATCACTAAAAGGGCTTATACAATCCCTGGATGCAAACAGAGGTTTTTAAGGTCAGGCTTGACAAAGCCCTAGCTGAGATGATTAAGTTGGGGATTGGTCCAGCTCTGAGCAGGGAGTTGGACTAGATGACCCCCTGAGGTCCCTTCCAACCCTGATATTCTATGATTCTATGATTCTTGAGTAGGAGGAGAAAGGCTATGTATCTTATGTATTTGGCACTGGTACAACCACTGCTGGAATACCGGGTCCAGTTCTGGTGTCCAAAATTCAAGAATGATGATAATTTGGAGAGGTTCAGAGAAGAGCAACAATAATGATTAAAGGTTGGAAAAACATGCCTTATAGCAATGCGTTATAGCAGGGGTTCCCAAACTTGTTCCGTGGCTTGGCCACTGTAAGCCCCTGGCTGACCACAAGATGTTTTGTTTACCAGCGTAGCCGTAGGTTCAGCCGCTCGCAGCTCCCACGGGAATGGCAAACCACGGCCAGTGGGAGCTGCAAGCGGCTGAACCTATGGCTACTCGGGTAAACAAGACATCTTGTGGTCAGCCAGGGGCTTACCCTGGCCAAACCATGGAACAAATTTGGGAATCCCTGCCTTATAGAAAACATGCCTTATAGACTCAAAGAGTCCTTCCACACTACAAGGAGGATGTGGAAAAATTGGAAAGAGCCCAGACGAGGGCAACAAAAATGATGAGAGGCCTGTAGCACATGACTTATGAGGAGAGGCTGGGATTGTTCAGTCTGCAGAAGAGAAGACTGAGGGGAGATGTGATAGCTGCTTCCAACTACCTGAAAGGGGGTTCCAAAGAGGATGGATCTAGACTGTTCTCAATGGTATCAGATGACAGAACAAGGAGTAATGGTCTCAAGTTGCAGTGGGTAAGGTTTAGGTTGGATATTAGGAAAAACTTTTTCACTAGGAGGGTAGTAAAGCACTGGAATGGGTTAGCTAGGGAGGTGGTAGAATCTTCTTCCTTAGAGCTTTTTAAGGTCAGGCTTGACAAAGCCCTGGCTGGGATGATTTAGTTGGGGTTAGTCCTGCTTTAAGCAGGGGGTTGGACTAGATGACCTCCTGAGGTCTCTTCTAACCCTGATATTCTATTATTCCAATCTATTTAGTTTAACTAACAGAAGGTTAAGATGTGAGTTGATCACAGTCTGTAAATACCTACATGGGGAACAAATATTTGATAATATATTATTGAATTTAGCAAACAAAGGTGTAACAAAATCCAGTGGTAGGAAGTTGAAGCTAAAACAAATTCAGACTGCAAATAAGGTGTCACTTTTTTACAGTGAGGATAATCAATTATTGGAAAATTTACCAAAGGTTGTGAGAAATTCTCCATCACTGGTACTTTTTACATCAAGATTGGATTTTTTTTTTAAAAATTTAAAGATATGCTCTAGCTCAAACAGGAGTTATTTTAGGAAGTTCTTTTGTCTGTCTTATACAGGAAGTCAGACTAGATCAGTGGTTCTCAAACTGGGGGTCATGGGCCAATTTCAGGGTGGTTGCGAGCTGCTGACGGCATTTTGGCAGAAGCTCCAAACATGGCAGCGTCTCCGCCGAAAAGCCGCCGAACTGCAAGTTTTCGCTGTCGGCGGCGTTTCGGCGGACACTGATACGAACGCTGCGTATCCACTGAATTGCCACCGAAAGCAGAAGAGTTCAATTCGGCTGCATTTCAGCAGACATATCCCCAGGCCATGAAACAACGCAGCATGGCAAAAAGGGGTCTCCGAACAAACAAGTTTGAGAACCACTGGACTAGATGATCCATATCATCCCTTCTGGCATTGAAATCTATGATTCTATGAATTATTCCCATGGAAGAGAGTGTTTAAAATAGGTTATTAAAATGTAAAGAGCATACTAAACTAGGAGGAGCAATAAACACCAGTGGAAAGAAATATGCACAGAAAATAGCAAAATGAGATTTAATATGGACCAAAGGCAGCTAACATACTGAACCTTAGTGGAAAGGAGAAACCCTGGAAGCAAAATAGCCAGTTGAGAGACTGAAGAGTGAAATCTTATCTATCTAGGTTTTTGCACTGAGTCCATCACCATGCAGTGTGATACTTAAATTGAGCAGCGTATTAGATATGAGTTTGCAAAGAAAGACTGCTATAAATGTTTGACTGTGTGTGCAAAAGCATCACATCATGGAACAGGAACTCCAATTACTCTGCCTTCCTTCAGCAGCAAAGCAAGTGGAAGAGTAACTATAACAGCCCTAGTTAAATTGTTATGACCCATGAATGGGAGTGAAGATCAGCAGCTCCTCTAGGCTCCCCATCCTTGGGCTAGATTTGTTTCCTCTTCACTTAAAATTGGCTGTGGCTAGGCTCAAAGGTCTCCTGCCATACAAACTAGCATCTAGGGGAGAAAAGAAGCTTTCACCCAGCTCCAGCAATCCTATTCCTAGGCCTAGTGAAGGGAACAGTTGACATCCTGGGTGGGATCAAAAAATAGTCTTATCAGCTCCAGTGGCTTCTCCTTGACCAAGACAATTGACAGAGCAAAGTCCCCCAGAGCCCCTCCACAGGGACTAGGGAAGCAGCTTTTCAAGTGGGGCAGCCAGGAGATAAGGAGAAAAGTTTGCTATTGAGGAACACTTAAGGCCAGACTTGAAAAGAAGGGCTGAGGCATTTTCCAAATTTTGTAAAGGTACAAAGAGAAAAGATTCATTTGGTATATATGAGGAAGAACTGGGTTAAGTCAAACGAATGGTGGGTGCTGAGGAGCAGGTGGATGCTCTCTGGTGTACAAGAGACCAGTGTAGAGAGAGGAGTTCAGGTGTGTATGGTTGTATGTGTGAAGAGAACTGTGGACCAGGGGATTCCATGTGTTGGTGTTTGTGGTAAGGATGGACTATAAACATTTTTACCTCAACTGTTAAGTTTTCGTGACAGTGTTTCAGGGTGTATAATAAAACCAAAATCGGATTCCCAAAGCATCTCAGAATAACTCATCTCTGAGGCATCAGGCAGATTGAAAGACTGGGAAACAATTACCTATGAGAGGAAAGCAAGATCTCAGGGGCTCGGTACCAGCGTGTTGCCACATACTCTGTCAGTGCAGGGCTGCCTTGGTCCTCGTGGATCTGACACAGGGAGCGAGCCAGTCCAAAATCACAAAGCTTAACAAAGCAGTCTGCATCCAGCAGGATATTCGAGGGCTGTAGTTGAACAGAAACATTTATAAGAATTTATTTATTCTCTGTATAGGGCAGAGAGAGAGAGAGGAAATAAAAACCCATGTCAGGCTGCACTTCCCCCTCCCAGGGACAGAGTGCTTTTAGGGTGTTAGGAGAAAACTGACACACAAGGTATACATGATCTACTAGAGGTCATGTGATACTAAGGTCATTATATTTTCTCTTCACCCCCCTATATATCTCATTTAACTCCAGTCTTGAATGGAGGACAAGTCTTTCCATTTAGGTAAGAACTAGTGAGTGCAAATGTACCTTCTGGTCCCTGTGAATGACATTCCCTGAGTGGATGAATTTGGTGGCCTTCAGGAGTTGGTAGAGGATGTAACACTTGTGGATGTCTTTCAGCAAATTCCCTTTCTTGATCACAGCATGTAAATCTGTCTCTGTAACATAGGACATTAGAGAATTATTGTTTGGGAGTGAAAGGAACCCAAAGCTAGGGCATCAAGTCTATTCTTCGAACTCTAAACTCTCTAGTTCATTTTTAAACAGAAGCTCAGCAAGACAGCAGTTGAAAAAGTTGTATCTGCTATAGTCCTATTCCTGAATTACTGCAAAACCCTACTGGAAAAATACCTGCAAAACCCTTACTGGAAAAATACTTCACTGAAAGCAAAGACCAGACAGTAACTGAAAAATTACAATGAGACTTGTTCCACTCACATCCTACATTCAACATTTCCTCCTTTGATCTATAGTCACTCATTCATTTATCCTCTTAAATCATTTTACTGTCCCACTATCTCATTACCCCAAAATTGCACTTAGACATCCATTCACTTCCTTTCTATATCACTTCATCCCTCCCAGTCTGCCTTCCATTGCCCCACTTCCAAATCAATTCCTAAGTGATTGCTTCCCCATTAACTTCACCACATTCACTGGGTCACTCTTCCATCTACGGAAGTAACAGAGTCCTGTGGCACCTTAAAGGCTAACTAAAGTATTAGAGCATAAGCTTTCGTGGGCTAATACCCACTTCGTCGGACGCATACAGTGGAAGTATCCAGGGGCAGGTATAAATAGATAGGCAAGACTCAGGTTGGAGATAACAGGGTTAGTCCAATGAGGCTGAACCAGCTTGTTATCTCTAATCAGGGAGGGTGAGGTATTCCTCTAGCAGCTGAATTGGAGGTGTGAACAGCAAGAGAAGAGAAACTGTTCTTGTAGTTAGCTAGCCATTCATAATCCCTATTCAGTCCTGAGTTGATAGTATCAAATTTGCAAATGAATTGCAGCTCTGCAGTTTCTCTTTGCAGTCTGGTCTTAAAGTTTTTTTGCTGCAATACAGCGACTTTTAAATCTGTAATTGTGTGCGCAGGGAGATCGAAGTGTTCTCCTATAGGTTTTTGTATATTGCCATTCTGGATATCTGATTTGTGTCCATTTATCCTTTTTCGTAGGGACTGTCCAGTTTGGCCGATGTACATTGCTGGCATATATTACATTGGTTGATGTGCAGGTGAATGAACCAGTGATGGTGTGGCTGATCTGGTTAGGTCCTGTGATGGTGTTGCTGGTGTAGATATGTGGGCAGAGTTGGCATTGAGGTTTGTTGCATGGATTGGTTCCTGAGTTAGAGTTATTATGGCGCGGTGTGCTGTTGCTGGTGAGAATATGCTTGAGATTGGTAGGTTGTCTGTGGGCCAGGACTGGTCTGCCTTCCAAGGCCTGTGAGAGTGAGGGATTGTTGTCCAGGATGGGTTGTAGATCACTGATGATGTATTGGAGAAGTTTTAACTGAGGACTGTAGGTGATGGCCAGTGGTGTTCTGTTGTTTTCTTTCTTGGGCTTGTCTTGCAGCAGCAGGTTTCTGGGTACACGTCTGGCTCTGTTGATCTGTGTCCTTATTTCCTTGTGCGGGTATTGTAGTTTTGAGAAAGCTTGGTGAAGATCTTGTAGGTGTGGGCCTCTGTCTGAGGGGTTGGAGCAAATACGATTGTACCTCAGTGCTTGGCTGTAGACAATGGATCGTGTGGTGTGTCTGGGATGGAAGCTGGTGGCATGAAGATAGGCATTGCTGTTGGTAGGTGTTCGGTATAGGGTGGTGTTGATGTGGCCATCGTTAATTTGCACTAGGAAGTGGACCTTCCATGTAGACTGGTCCAGGCTGAGGTGGATGGTGGAGTGGAAGCTGTTGAAATCATGGTGGGATTCTTTCAGAGTTTCTTTCCCATGGGTCCAGATGATGAAGATGTCATCAATGTAGCGTACATAGAGAAGGGGCTTGCGTGAACGAGAGTTGAGGAAGCGTTGTTCCAGGTCAGCCATAAAGATGTTGGCATACTGTGGGGTCTGTGTTGGTCTGGAGGTATATATTGTCACCAAATTTGAAGTAATTGTGTGTGAGGATAAAGTCACAGAGCTCAGCAACCACTTGTGCTGTGGCATCATCAGGGATATTATTCCTGACAGCTTGTATTCCATCTCTGTGTGGGATGTTTTTGTAGAGAGCCTCTGTATCCATGGTGGCTAGGATGGTGTTTTCTGGAAGATCACCAATGCATTGTAGTTTTCTCAGGAACTCGGTGGTGTCACAGAGATAGCTGGGAGTGCTGGTGGCATAGGGTCTGAGTAGAGAGTCCACATATCCAGACAGTCCTTCAGTGAGAGTGCCAATGCCTGAGATGATGGGGCGTCCAGGATTTCCAGTTTGGGGATCTTGGGTAATAGATAAAATAACCCTGGTCGGGGCTCTAAGGGTATGTTAATTTGTTCCTGTGTTAGTGTATGGAGTGTCCTGAGTAGATGGTGCAGTTTCTTAGTATATTCCTCAGTGGGATCTGAGGGAAGTGGCCTGTAGAAATTGGTATTGGAGAGTTGTCTGGTGGCCTCCTTTTGGTAGTCAGACCTGTCCATGATGACAACAGCACCTCCTTTATCAGCCTCTTTGATTATGATGTCAGGGTTGTTTCTGAGGCTGTGGATAGCATATTGTTCTGCACGACTTAGGTTGTGAGGCAGGCGATGTTTTTCCACAATTTCTGCCTGTGCACGTCGGCGGAAGCATTCTATGTATAGGTCCAGACTGTCATTTCGACTCTCAGGAGGAGTCCATGTGGAGTTGTTCTTCTTGTGCTGCTGGTGGGATGGTGTCTGTGTATATATACCTCCAGACCAGTGGCACCGCTATGGGCACCCACATGGCCCCACAGTATGCCAACATCTTTATGGCTGACCTGGAACAACGCTTCCTCAACTCTCGTTCACGCAAGCCCCTTCTCTATGTACGCTACATTGATGACATCTTCATCATCTGGACCCATGGGAAAGAAACTCTGAAAGAATCCCACCATGATTTCAACAGCTTCCACTCCACCATCCACCTCAGCCTGGACCAGTCTACATGGAAGGTCCACTTCCTAGTGCAAATTAACGATGGCCACATCAACACCACCCTATACCGAACACCTACCAACAGCAATGCCTATCTTCATGCCACCAGCTTCCATCCCAGACACACCACACGATCCATTGTCTACAGCCAAGCACTGAGGTACAATCGTATTTGCTCCAACCCCTCAGACAGAGGCCCACACCTACAAGATCTTCACCAAGCTTTCTCAAAACTACAATACCCGCACAAGGAAATAAGGACACAGATCAACAGAGCCAGACGTGTACCCAGAAACCTGCTGCTGCAAGACAAGCCCAAGAAAGAAAACAACAGAACACCACTGGCCATCACCTACAGTCCTCAGTTAAAACTTCTCCAATACATCATCAGTGATCTACAACCCATCCTGGACAACAATCCCTCACTCTCACAGGCCTTGGAAGGCAGACCAGTCCTGGCCCACAGACAACCTACCAATCTCAAGCATATTCTCACCAGCAACAGCACACCGCGCCATAATAACTCTAACTCAGGAACCAATCCATGCAACAAACCTCAATGCCAACTCTGCCCACATATCTACACCAGCAACACCATCACAGGACCTAACCAGATCAGCCACACCATCACTGGTTCATTCACCTGCACATCAACCAATGTAATATATGCCAGCAATGTACATCGGCCAAACTGGACAGTCCCTACGAAAAAGGATAAATGGACACAAATCAGATATCCAGAATGGCAATATACAAAAACCTATAGGAGAACACTTCGATCTCCCTGCGCACACAATTACAGATTTAAAAGTCGCTGTATTGCAGCAAAAAAACTTTAAGACCAGACTGCAAAGAGAAACTGCAGAGCTGCAATTCATTTGCAAATTTGATACTATCAACTCAGGACTGAATAGGGATTATGAATGGCTAGCTAACTACAAGAACAGTTTCTCTTCTCTTGCTGTTCACACCTCCAATTCAGCTGCTAGAGGAATACCTCACCCTCCCTGATTAGAGATAACAAGCTGGTTCAGCCTCATTGGACTAACCCTGTTATCTCCAACCTGAGTCTTGCCTATCTATTTATACCTGCCCCTGGATACTTCCACTGTATGCGTCCGACGAAGTGGGTATTAGCCCACGAAAGCTTATGCTCTAATACTTTAGTTAGCCTTTAAGGTGCCACAGGACTCTGTTACTTCTGCAATCCCAGACTAACATGGCTACGCCCCTGATTCTTCCATCTACTATACCAACATTCACATTTATCTCATTACATGAATCTTTCTATTTTGCTACTTTCAAGGCAGTGAATGAAATTCACTCTTTAGAGAGAAAGAATGTAAACAGCTGAAGCAGTGGTGGGTCTCACCCATAGATTCGAAAACCAGGTAAATATCCCTGTCATTCTGAGCTCGGATGACATTAAGCAGCTTGATGATATTTGGATGTTCTCCAAATTCCTGCAGGGAAATAAGACCCACTTATCAGAGTCAAGTGACTTCACTTACAAATCCAGTGGTGGGAAATAACCTATTATACACAAAATTACACTCCAAAATAAAGACCAGGAGGTTATTCCCTTCATTGCACCTTTACTAAAATACAGACTTTTTTTAGGGAATAAATAATAAGTCTAGCTTGCTCTGTAGTATAAGCTCTCACTTAAGCTACACAACCTTCCCCCATGGCTCTGAGGTTACTTCACCACACACTTTAGTATCAAAAAGCATTATACACAAAATAACTGCAAAACCTGAATGTCTGCATCAATCCACACACTTAGTACTTAAAGCAAAGAACTACTCTGATTATAGACGTGTTATAATAATGGTGAAACATATATAAATGTTAAGCATTACCATTATTATTGCTACCACAATAAAACCCCTACGTTTAGTGATAGTTAAAGTTGAAGCAGGACACACCCCCATCCACCGAAAACCTTAAATGCATGGAAATAAGTTAAGTGAAATGACTCATGCATTCCTTTCCACCTTCATACGGTCTACTATACTGCTGATAATACAATACGATGCTCCACACAGCTGTTGACATGGAAGTGAAAGATACCCAAAAGCAATTCACACTCCAGCTTCATTAAACTCATACTCTAATGGAAAGCCTTAATAGTGACTTCATATGCTTTTGTATCAACTATATAAACACATCAGCATGGCTCACTGTCATACTTTCCATGAATTTGTGAAGTTTATTTGCCATAACACTACTGATGTCACTGTTAAGGGTTTGCATTTCTTTTCTTAGTCCTGATTATTCAATAAATGGCTCCATTCCTTATTTATTGCTCAAAACCCAAACCCTGAAATGAAGACAAAATTAGTACTTTCCTTTTCTGTAGTTCTCATCATTATAGTATGAGTGCCTCAGAAACAGTGAATTTATCTGCACAACATCCCTATGAAGTGAGTGATACTATTATTCCTATTTTACTGATTTCGAACTGAGGCATACCAAGGCTAAAGCCAACATTTTCAGAAGTGATTAATTTTGGGTTCCCTGGTGATTGGTTGCCTTACTAAAGACAACTGGGGCCTGATTTTTCAGAGGTGCTGAGCCACTGCGGTACGCATTGCTTTTAACTGCATTTGTGAGTGTGCTGCACTTGTGAAAATTAGGCTGTAGGCATTTCAAACTGACCACCCAGAATAGCAGTGATAGTGAAAGTTTTGGTTTAAATGACTTCCCTACCATTACATAGAAATTCTGAGGCAGAATCAGGTCAGAATTCAGTTTCCATAGAATCATAGAATACCAGAGTTGGAAGGGACCTCAGAAGGTCATCTAGTCCAATCCCCTGCTCAAAGCAGGACCTAATCCCCAACTAAATCATCCCAGTCAGGACTTTGTCAAGCCTGACCTTAACTTCTAAGGAAGGAGATTCCACCACCTCCCTAGGTGACCCATTCCAGTGCTTCACCACCCTCCTAATGAAAAAGTTTTTCCTAATATCCAACCTAAACCACCCTTACTGCAACTTGAGACGATTACTCCTTGTTCTGTCATCTGGTACACAGCTGCTGACTTTTGGTTTTGCTGGTGGGTGCCCTCCCTAGGCCCCAATCCCACTCCGCCCCCTCCCGAGGCCCTACCCTGCTCTGCCCCCTCGCTAGGCCTCATCCCGTCTCCACCCCTCCCCCGCCTGCCCACCACTCGCTCCTCTCCTCCCCCTCCTCCAAGTACCTCTGCCAGTTTTCGGGGGAGGCTATTTTCAGCATATTTATACAGTTCTTTTGTATTCTAGTTATTGAATGTGACTGTCGTTGGTATCTTAACAATTTAATCATTAAAGAACTACCTAATTACATCATCATAAATTACAGTACATTAAAATCATTGCACACACAAGCTGTCTTCATTAACATCCCAGTTTAAAGACATTAGATCTAACTGTGGCTTTCTGAATGAAACTGTCAGCAATCTAGTTCACTGGTATGGTCTTGATGCCCCCCCATTCCAGCATGGTGCCTGTGTTTGTCAGAGCACATTGACTAAACAGGAGATGCATAGTTCCCTTCTAACCTTCCCTTGGGAGACTATTCCATCCACACCCCATGGCGGAGATTGCGCTGCTAGGAAGGTTTCCCCTGATAGCCTGAGTTTCCCTCTCCTCTGCCTCTCCCCTCTCCCTCCATGCAGACAGCCAGCCCACCAGCAGCCAGGTGCCGACTTTCAGCACAGCCACCTGGGAAGTCCCCCCGCAGCCGCCCTCACCCCAATACCCCCTTTGAAATGCACTTACCTGCTGCTGTTACTGCCTTTAGTTGGGTGAGAGGAGGTTGAAGCAAGATTAGAAGCTGCTCAGCTGTAGAGCCAGAGAAAGCATACTTGCTGCTGCCCACAAGAAGCAGGTAGAAGAGAGGCAGCAGCACCAGTGGTGGTGGGATCCCTCAGCTGCTCCCCCAGAAGCAGAGTTCCTACGGATTGGCTGGTGGCCAAAAAAACAGCCAAACAGCACTGCTGGAAAGAGGTGTTTTGGCCAGTCTAATCAGCCCAGCAACTCAAGAGCTAGAAACAGCTGATTGGCGGTGGCTGTGGGCTCTTGAAAAAAAAAAAACGCTCATCGGCCCCTCCCCCGCAGAACAACTGATGGGGCCCGCGGGCCCCATAAATAGTTGGCTGGTGCCAGTGGGTGCAGAGCACCCACTAATTTTTCCTGGTGGGTGCTCCAGCCCCAAAGCACCCACAGAGTCGGTGCCTATGATCTGGTACCACTGAAAACAGTCTAGATCCATCCTCTTTGGAACCCCCTTTCAGGTAGTTGAAAGCAGCTATCAAATCCCCCCTCATTCTTCTCTTCTGCAGACTAAACAGTCCTGGTTCCCTCAGCCTCTCCTCATAACTCATGTGCTCCAGCCCCCCTAATCATTTTTGTTGCCCTCATCTGGACTCCTTTCAATTTTTTCACATTCTTCTTGTAGTGTGGGCCCCAAAACTGGACACAGTACTTCAGATGAGGCCTCACCAATGCTAAATAGAGGGGAATGATCACATCCCTCAATCTGCTGGCAATGCCCCTACTTATACAACACAAAATGCTGTTAGCCTTCTTGGCAACAAGGGCACACTATTGACTCATATCCAGTTTCTCAACCACTGTAAGCCCTAGGTCCTTTTCTGCAGAACTGCTGCCTAGCCATTCGGTCCCTAGTCCTTAGCAGTGCATGGGATTCTTCCATCCTAAGTGCAGGACTCTGCATTTGCCCTTGTTGAATCTCATCAGATTTCTTTTGATCCAATCCTCTAATTCAGCATTTCTCAAACTGGGGGTGGCGACCCCCGTGGAGGTCATGGGGAGATTCCAGCAGGGTTCGTGAGCTGCCAAGGCCCTCGGCGGCATCTCCAAATGTGTGAGTGTGTCTGCAGAAAAGCTGCCAAACTGAAAGCTTCCGCTGCCGGCAGCATTTCGACAGACACAGAGAGGAACGCTGCGTATCCGCCGAAGTGCCACCAAAAGCGGAAGTGTTCAATTCGGCGGCATTTCAGCGGACACTCTCTCAGGCCGCCACTGGACATGACAATGCAAAAAGGGGTCACAGCATGAAAAAGTTTGAGAACTACTGCTCTAATTTGTCTAGGTCCCTCTGTATCCTAACACTAGAGAGTAGGGCATCTACCACTCCTCCCTGTTTAATTTCATCTGCAAACTTGCTGAGGGTGCAGTCCACGGCATCCACCAGATCATCCTCCAGCAGGATCGACCCTTGCGGCATTCCACTTGATACCAGCTGCCAACTAGACATGGAGCCATTGATCACTACCAGTTGAGCCCAACGATCTGGCCAGCTTTCTATCCAACTTATAGTCCATTCATCCAGCCCATACCTCTTTAACTTGCTGGCAAGAATACTATGGGAGACTGTGTCGAAAGCTTTGCTGAAGTCAAGGAATAACATATCCACTGCTTTCCCCTCATCCACAGAGCCAATGTCATCATAGAAAGTAATTAGGTTAGTCAGGCATAACTTGCCCTTGGTGAATTCATGTTGACTGTTCCTGATTACTTTTCTCTCCTTTAAGTGCTTCAGAATTGATTCCTTGAGGACCTGCTCCATGATTTGTCCAGGGACTGAAGTGAGGCTGACTGGATGGTAGTTCCCCAGATCTTTCTTTTTTTAAAGATGGGCACTACATTAGCCTTTTTCCAGTCATCTGGGAACTCCCCCGATCGCCATGAGTTTTCAAAGATAATGGCCAAGGGCTCTGCAGTCACATTTGCCAACTCCTTTAGCATCTTCAGATGCAGTGTATCCGGCCCCATTGACTTGTGCTTGTCCAGCTTTTCTAAATAGTCCTGAACCACTTCTTTCTCCACAGAGGGCTGGTCATTTCCTCCACATACCCTCCCCAATGCAGTAGTCTGCGAGCTGATCTTGTTCGTGAAGACAGAGGCAAAAAAAGCATTGCCACATGACACATCTCATGGTCACTGTCTCCCAGGTTCCCATCCACTTTCGCTTCTCCTACTATTTCTTCCCTGTTTGTGAGCAGCAGGTCAAGAAGAGCTCTGCCCTTAGTTCGTTCCTCCAGCACTTGCACCAGGAAAGTGTCCCCTACACTTTCCAAAAGCTTCCTGGATTGTATGTGCACCACTGTATTGCTCTCCCAGCAAATACCAGGGTGATTGAAGTCACCCATGAGAACCAGGGCCTATGATCTAGTAACTTCTGTTAGTTGTCAGGAGAAAGCCTCGTCCACTTCATCCCTCTGGTCTGGGGGTTTGTAGCAGACCCCCACCATGACATCACTTTTGTTCCTCACTTCTAAACTTAATCCAGAGACTCAGGTTTTTCTGCAGTTTCATACTGGAGCTCTGAGCAGTCAAATTGCTCTCTTACATACAATGCAACTCCCCCACCTTTTCTGCCCTGCCTGTCCTTCCCAAACAGTTTGTATCCATCCATGACAGTACTCCAGTCATGCGAGCTATCCCACCAAGTCTCTGTTATTCCAGTTTCATCATAATTCTTTGACTGTGCCAGGACTTCCAGTTCTCCCTGCTTGTTTCCCAGGCTTCTTGCATTTGTGTAGAGGCGCTTAAGATAACTCACTAATTTTCCTGCTTTCTCAGTATGAGGCAGAAGCTCTCACGTTCTCCTGCTTGTGCTTCCTCCCAGTATCTCACTTCCCCACTTACCTCAGGGCTTTGGTCTCCTTCCCCTGGTGAACCTAGTTTAAAGCCCTCCTCACTAGGTTAGCCAGCCTGCTTGTGAAGATGCTCTTCCCTTTCTTCATTAGGTGGAACCCCTCTCTGCCTAGCACGCCTCCTTCTTTGAACACCATCCCATGGTCAAAAAAATCCAAAGCCTTCTCTCCAACACCACCTGCGTAACCATTTGTTGACTTCCGCAATTCAATGGTCTCTATCTGGGCCTTTTCCTTCCACAGGGAGGATGGATGAGAACACCACTTCCGCCTCAAACTTCTTTATCCTTCTTCTCAAAGCCACATAGTCTGCAGTGATACACTCAATATCATTCTTGGCAGTGTCACTGGTCCCCACATGGAGAAGCGGGAAGGAGTAGTGATCTGAGGGCTTGATGAGACTCGGCAGTCTCTCTATTACATCATGAATCCTAGCTCCTGGCAAACAGCACACTTCTCAGTTTTCCCGGTCGGGACGGCAGATAGATGAGTCAGTTCCCCTGAGGAGGGAGTCCCTGGCCACCACCATCCGCCTTGTTCTCTTGGGATCTGTGGTTGTGGAAACTCCATCCCTAGGACAGTGCATGTTATGTCTTCAGTTGGTGGAGTCTCCTTCTGCACTCTTCCCTCAGATGTATCATCTAAACAACTCTCTGAATTAGTACCTGGGTCACATTTCATGGGGCACAATCAGCTAACTACCTTAACTACAAGACCATCCTTCCAACAGTCCTCTGACTCATTCATTATACATCTTCCAAATTCTGTAACATTAGCACCACCATTGAGTCTGTTTCTCATCCAGAAAGTCATCTCTGTATGCTCACTTCGGAAAGATGTCAGAAGCTCAATGATGCAGTGGAGCATGCACAGTTCAGATGAAATGTTCAGAAAATTAAGCACAAAACTTTCAACAAGTTCTACTGTACACGTGTGAATAGCAATTTCTTGACACTTATTACATGGTAAGATCTAAACACATTTTTAAAGGAATAGCAAAAAGCACACCTCTGTCCCAACAACTATCCCCTAGCCAAATTTCAAGTTCCTGTTCTAAAGTTTTGAAGTGCCTGAGCTCTCCAAAAACTGCTCAGAGAAAGTGGCTTATGCTGGAAAATCTTCCTATCCTTCTCCCCCACGACCCTAGTCTTAAAAATGGTGGCATTGTTTGTAGTGAAAGTTTTTTAAAAAATCCACCCTGAGGCAGACAGAGCCAAAGCATGGAAAACTGCAATTCAAACCGTTTAAATCTAGCAAAGATATAAACAACTGCAAATAAGGGATTATCAAAGGAAGAATTAAGCAACCTTAATATAGGGGTCACTACTTTAATCACGGGTTGTGGTGGATGGTCCATCACTGATCATTTTTAAATCAAATTGAAATGTTCTACTAAAAATATATATGTTCTAGTAATTATTCTGGGGAGGTTCTGTGGCCAGCAGGTGAGAATAGATGATCACGGTGGTCCCTTCTGACCTTCGAATCTATGTATAGACTTGTTC
The DNA here is from genome assembly GCA_007922305.1 of Dermatemys mawii. Lineage (NCBI taxonomy): Eukaryota > Metazoa > Chordata > Testudines > Dermatemydidae > Dermatemys > Dermatemys mawii. Next base: position 610,878 of record ML677516.1, read on the forward strand.
CTTACAATACATTTTACAGGATTCTGTCAAGTTTTGGTCATTTCAAGTGATCAGGCTTTCTCCTTCACAGGTGAGGTAAGGAACACCTTTCACCTTCTTCCCTACCCAGAGCCTCTGGTCTTGAGAGCCACATGCCCTCCTTCCCCAAACAAGGGCTTCCAAACCTGACAGCATGACCTCCCTGCCAGAGCATCTAATAAAATGCACAAGAGCTAAAACAAAGGATTGGCCATATGCAGGATAGGTCATTTTGAAAAGAGAAGAAAGAACATATGGGGAGTGAGACTGAATATAGATCAGAAACAATGGCAGGTGCACAGTTAAGAAGATAAGAGAGTAGCGAAGCCACAGACAAAAGTAAGACAGACACACTTTGGGAGGAACACCTCCAGATTTTTTTTTAAACTAGTCATGGAAAGACTTCTTGTCAAGACCGACAACACAGAAAAGCATGATTGAAACATGACAAGAGGTGGTGGCAGTAGTCACTGCATTATAACTAAAGAATGAGAAGGAAAGAAGTGGATGCTGGCTGGAAGAGATACAAAGGAGAGCTAAAGGACACATCAGAGGGCAGAAGACAGGTGCTACTTACCTGCAGGAACATGATTTCCCGGAATGTTCTCTAGAAATAAACGAAAATAATTTACTGTCATAGAAATAAGATAATAGATGGAAGAGGAAGTGACTGCCCAATGCGATGGTTAAACCCTATGTATTAAGGAGTGGAGTAACATGAGGGACGGGGTATCAGACTAGAAAAAAATCTAATTGCTTGGGAAAATGAAGTTTCTTCTCAACATCAGCCAGTCAGTGGTTAGTTACATCATGACACATGAGGTTTGGCTACCTCTTATACATTTTTATCTTAACTAGGGTAAACTCTAGAGGGTGAAATTCTTATTACCCATATAAATGTTAAATCACGTACTATGCTCTTGTCCTTAATATCCTGTGGCAACAAGTTCCAGAGATCTACCCATCTAGGTCAATGTGTCTTTGAAGTACCCCTGTACTCACCATGCATGTCTTTCAGAACACATTGGTCCTGTGCTTACCTGAGCGTCCGTTCTGTTCCTAAAAGCATCAAAGATCTTCTTGACAGCAACTATTTCTCCTGTCCTGCGATCAATTGCTTTCCACACAATTCCATAGGCCTAGCAAAAAAGGATAGAAGTGGAGTAACATGAGGGACGGGGTATCAGACTAGAAAACCCACACCAATTTCCTTTCAGTCCCTAGATTCAGTTAGGATCAGGTTAGGGAGAAAATGTTCTTAGTACTATGTATTAACAGAAAAAAATAAATCACTGAACATCTGGGGCAAAGAGACAAGGATCAATAAGAAGCACTGTTAGGATTGAGGGCTGTAAAGAATAAATCTTGTCAGATTTAAAAAATACAATTAGCAATACTTTTGTCACGGAAGAACTGTCACACTGGATCAAACTAGTGGGTTCCTTCTAGTACTGTATCCTGTCTTTAACAGTATCCAGCATCAGATGCTTAAGAAGAAGGTGCAAGAAACCCCACAATAGATAGCTAAGAAAAATCTTGTCCATAACAGAAGTTTCTTCCTAACCCCGTCAGAGATTAGCTTAGATACTGAAGCATTATACTTTATATCGCTTATAAAAAAAAAGTTATCCTAGCCAATGTAGTTCTGGTCAGTCTCATTACCCATATAATTATTATTTTTATTACATTAGCATCTAGTGACCCCAACTGAGAATGGGATGCATGTATGGCCCAAATCCACAAACGTATTTAGGCTCCTAAGGGGAGATCTACACACTGGCAGGATTGACACTGTGAGATTGCTCTATCAGGGATCAATTTATCATGTCTAGTCTAGACATGATAAATCTATTCCCAAGCGCTCTCCTGTCAACTCCTGTACTCCACTGCCGCAAGAGGCACAAGGAGGAGTTGACAGGGGAGCAGCAGGAGTTGATTCACCGCCATGAAGACGCCACGGTAAGTTGATCTAAGGGCTTGGCTACATTTGCAGATGTGGAGCGCTTTGGATTAAACCAGCCTTCAGAGAGCGCCCTATGGAAACTGCTCCAGTCTGTCCACACTGACAGCTGCAAGCGCACTGGCATGGCCACATTTGCAGCAATTGAAGTGGCACTGGGAGCAGTGCATTATGGGCAGCTATTCCACAGAACACCTCATTCCATTCTGGCACTGTGGCTTGTGGGAAGGGGGCATGAGGTGCGGAGCATTCTGGATCCTGCCCCAACGACTGTGATGCATCGCTTTGCATCCCAGCAATCCCTGTGATTCCATCCACATTTGGCGCCATCTTTAAATTGTTTCTGTGTGACTCACTGTCTTCCCCTTTGGTCTGTGGTAATGGAGCCCTGTAAGCACGCGGCGACTCATCCTGAGGCACCTCCCGCTGGTACATCTGGGGAATTAGCTCGCTCCAGCCACCGGAGCACCCTCTGCAGTCCACAGTCCCGCTTCCACTGGCCCCGTGCCCCTCTCTGGACCCTGGTGCCCTCATCCTTGAGGAGCTGCAACCCTGCAGTACCCCCACAGTCTCAGGGTCTCCCCTTCCTGGGGAACCTCCACCCACTATCCCCACCTTGCCTCAGTCTAGGCAACTGCCAGTCACCACTTGCCCCCATTCTCTGGGGCAGACTGCAGTATCATTGCCATTCATCACCGGCAAGGGGGATTGGCCTGCTGCCTCTACAACTGCCCATGGGCTGTCCCCTGCAACCCCAGTACCCCTTGTTGGGCTGTCCCGTAGGCCCTGCAGCCTGGGCATTTCCAGGCTAGAGCTCCCCCAGCAACTCTTGCCTCCCCTCAGCCCTGCTCTACTCTGGGTGCCTTAAGATTCCCAGCAGCCAGGCCTGTCTGCCTCTGTAGCCAGAGGAGACTGTCTCTCTCTGTCTCTCAGCCCTTTTATAAAGGGCCTGATGTCTCGATTTTATAGGGACAGTCCTGATTTTTGGGTCTTTTTTTTATATAGACTCCTATTACACCCCACCCCTGTCTTGATTTTTTACATTTGCTGTCTGGTCATCCTATAGCCACCCGGCTGAACCTACCCTCCCAATCAGCCTGGGAGCTTGCTTGCTCCCAGTCACAAGCCTTTCCTGGGCTGTTTTAACCCCTTCTGGCTGGGAGCAGGTAGCCACCCCGCTATAAGCCCAAACTGCTGAAGAACATGCTGACAAGTATCACCAGTACATCACGTTTGGCATTTGAGGTAGAGGTGATCCTGGCAATTACACGTTTGGCATTTGAGGTAGAGGTGGTCTACACGTTTGGCATTTGAGATAGAGGTGGTCTACACGTTTGGCATTTAAGATAGAGGTGATCCTGGTAATTACAGACCAGTAAGTCTAACGTCCATACCGGGCAAATTAGATGAAACAATAGTAAAGAATAAAATTGTCAGGCACATAGAACAACATAAATTGTTGGGCAAAAGTCAACATGGTTTCTGTAAAGGGAAATCTTGTCTTATAATCTATTAGAGTTATTTGAAGGGGTCAACAAACATGCAGACAAGAGAGATCCAGTGGACATAGTGTACTTAGACTTCCAGAAAGCCTTTGACAAAGTCCCTCACTAAAGGCTCTTGTGTAAATTAAGTTGCCATGGGATAAGAGGGAAGATCCTTTTCTGGACTGAGAACTGGTTAAAAGATAGGGAACAAAGGGTAGTAATAAATGGTATATATTCTGAATGGAGAGGGGTACCTAGTGGTGTTCCCCAAGGGTCAGTCCTAGGACCAATCCTATTCAACTTAGTCATAAATGACTTGGAGGTAGGGGTAAACAGTGAGGTGGAAAAGTTTGCAGATGATACAAGATCTGCTCAAGATAGTTAAGACCAAAGACTGTGAATAACTTCAAAAAGATCTCACAAAACTAAGTGATTGGGCAACAAAATGGCAAATTAAATTTAATGTGAATAAATGTAAAGTAATGCACACTGGAAAAAATAACTCCAACTACACACATATTATGATGGGGTCAGGAGAAAGATCTTGGAGTCATTGTGAATAGTTCTTTGAAGAAGTGCATACTGTGTACAGCAGCAGTCAAAAAAGCAAACAGGATGTTAGAAATCATTAAAAAAGGGAGACAGAATACGATTTATATAAGGGCAATAAGATACTCTCCATGGTGCGCCCACATCTTGAATACTGCGTACACGTGGTCTCCTAAACTCAAAAAAGATATACTGCATTAGAAAAGGGTCAGAGAAATGATTAGGGGTTTGGAACAGGTTCCATAACTGGTTCCAAACCCCTAAAATGATTAGGGGTTTGGAACAGGTTCCATACGAGGAGAGATTAAAGAGGCTAGGACTTTTCAGTTTGGATAAGAGGAGACTAAGGGGGGATATAATCGACATATATAAAATTATGAATGATGTGGAGAAAATTAATAAGGAAAAGTTATTACTTGTTCCCATAATATAAGAACTAGGGGCCACCCAATGAAATTAGTGGGCGGCAGGTTTAAAACAAATAAAAGGAAGTTCATCACACAGCGCACAGTCAACCTGTGGAATGCCTTGCCTGAGGAGGTTGTGAAGGATACGAATATAATAGGGTTTAAAACTGGATAAATTCATGTGGGTTAAGTCCATTAATGGCTGTCAGCCAGGATGGGTAAGGAATGGTGTCCCTAGCCTCTGTTTATTAGAGGGTGGTGATGGACGGAAGGAAAGGGGTCACTTGATCCTTACCTGTTAGGTTCACTCCCTCTGAGGCATCTGGCATTGGCCACTGTCAGTAGACAGGGTGCTAGACTGGCTGGACCTTTGGTCTGACCCAGTAGGGCCATTCTTATCGTCTTCTTAAGTAATGAATTGTCTGAGCAGGGCGAACAGGAAAGGGACTGACAGGATCATTGTTTCGGATTGACTGGGCTGCTCTAACATGAAACATTATTTACAAAGTTGAAGGAAGAACCATACCAAGCTTCCCACGTCACTTACTTGTCTTTCCCTGTCTCCCCGCCTCGGGATTCACTTGTCGCTACCCTGGCATTTTCCAGAGCAGTGGGGCTTCGGCAGCGGCGCGCAGAGCGCAGCTCGCGACTAACGCCGCAGCCCGTCTCCCGGGCAGCAAGAGCCCAGGCACCACTGCGGGAAGGGGCGTTTCTTCCCCAACAGCCCCTGGTCACCGCGGCGAGGGGCAGCCTCGGTTCAATCCCTCCCTCCGCTGCCTGAGACTCAGGGCGGGGACCGGCCGCTGGCGCTCAGAAGGCGCGGGGGGGGGGGGGGGTCCCACACCGGGGGCATCGGCCACGCTCACCCCCTTGCCCAGGCGCTTCTTGATCTCGTATTTCTGGGAGACGAGTTCCTCCACCTCCGCCACGCTCATGTTGCCTCAGTCCTAGCCCCGCAGTGCCTCACAGCCGAGGGCCCGGAGCGGAGACACGGCTAAAGCTGACGCCTAAGGCGCCCTTAGTCTCCGGACGGCCCGCGCCAGCCAGCTCCCCTCACTGTGCCCGCTGATGACACAACTGAACGTGGAGAATCGGCGCGAGACCCCACCGCCGAGGTGCACGCCGGGACCCAAACAGCAAGTAGGCCCGTTGATTACTGTTGTCATAGAAATAGCGGGAGGAGTGCCGTGCGCGCATGCGCAGAGCGTCTCGCTTGCCTGCTGTGTGAGAAGTACTGCGGGACCTTGGGTCATCGAACCAACTCCAGGGGGCGCCTTCTCTCCGCTGCGCCAGTCGCTCTGCGCTGTCCCAGGCGAGGCCGAAAGTCTGCCTTAGCACCCCTGCTGCGACACTGACCGGGAGCCGCCAAAGGTAAGCCCGTGCCCCAACTTTGAAATCCAACCCCAGCCCAGATCTCCCCAACCCAGAGCCCCCTCCTTCACCCCCAAACCCTTCATCCCCAACTGCATCCCAGACCAGGCACCCCCATCCCAGAGCCCTCGCCCCTCTCACACCCCAACCCCCTGCTTCAACCCACAGTCCCCTTCCACATTCCAAATCCCTCAGCCCTACCCCACCCCCAGCCTGGAACCCCCTCCTGCACCCCGAACCTCTCATCCATGGCCACACCCCAGAGCCAGCACCCCCAGCCCAGAGCCTTCACCCCTCTTACACCCCAACCCCCTGCTTCCACTTGCAGTCCCCTCCCACATTCCAAATCCCTCAGCCTCACCCCACCCCCA
>ML677516.1:617050-631886 GCA_007922305.1 Dermatemys mawii
TCCCCTCCCACATTCCAAATCCCTCAGCCTCACCCCACCCCCAGCCTGGAACCCTCTCCTGCACCCCCAACCTGTCATCCATGGCCCCACCCCACAGCCAGCACCCCCAGCCCAGACCCCTCACCCCTCTTACACCCAACTCCCTGCCTCGACCCACAACCCCCTCTTCAGCCTCATCCCCCAGCTTGGAGCCCCTGTCTGCAAAGATCTTGGTGTCATCTTGGATAGTTCTCTGAAGATGTCCATGCAATGTGCAGTGGCAGTCAAAAAAGGAAATAGGATGTTAGGAATCATTAAAAAAGGAATAGAGAATAAGATGGAGACTATTTTATTGCCTTTATATAAATCTATGGTGCACCCACATCTTGAATACTGCGTACAGATGTGGTCTCCTCATCTCAAAAAAGATACACTGACATTAGAAAAGATTCAGAGAAGGGCAACTAAAATAATTAGGGGTTTGGAACGGGTCCCATATGTGGAGAGATTAAAGAGGATAGGATTTTTTAGTTTGGAAAAGAGGAGACTAAGGGGGGATATGATAGAGGTATATACAATTATGAGTGGTGTGGAGGAAGTAAATAAGGAAAAGTTATTTACTTGTTCCCATAATAGAAGAACTAGGGGCCACCCAATGAAATTAGTGGGCAGCAGGTTAAAACAAATAAAAGGAAGTTCTTCTTCACACAGCGCCCAGTCAACCTGTGGAAGTCCTTGCCTGAGGAGGCTGTGAAGGCTAGGACTATAACAGGGTTTAAAAGAGAACTGAATACATTCATGTAGGTTAAGTCCACTAATGGCTATTAGCCAGGATGGGTAAGGAATGCTGTCCCTGGCCTCTGTTTATCAGAGGGGAGTGATGGATGGCAGGAGAGAGATCACTTGATCCTTACCTGTTAGGTTCACTCACTCCGGGGCACCTGGCATTGGCCACTGTTGGTAGACAGGATACTGGGCTAGATGGACCTTTGGTCTGACCCAGTACGGCCTTTCTTATGTTCTTATGCTGGAAGGGCCTAAGGAACGGGTCCTGGAGTGATCAGTTCTGGGTCCAGTTCTGTTCAATATCTTCACCAATGAATTAGATAATGGCATTGAGAGTACACTTCTAAAGTTTGTGGATGATACCAGACTGGGAAGGGTTGCAAGTGCTTTGCAGGATAGCATTATAATTCAAAATGATCTGGACAAACTGGAGAAATGGTCTGAAGTAAATAGGATTAAATTCAATAAGGACAAGTGCAAAGTCATTCCCTTTAGGAAGGAACAATCAGTTGCACCCAGGGCTGGTGCAAGGATATTTTACACCCTAGGTGAAACTTTCACCTTATGCCCCACACCCCACTGGGGAGCTCCCTGCCCTCCCCCCTACCCCCACCGGCACGGTCAATTTCAGCCTGGAGCGGCTTCACCTGTGCTGGGAGAGAGAGAGTCTGAGAGCTCCAGGCTGAAACTGATGCTCTCAGACTCCCTCTCCCAGCGCAGGCCAAGCCGCTCCAGTCTGCAACTAAGGCCATGGTTACACTGGCACTTTATAGCGCTATAAAGCCCCCACGAGCGCTATAACCTCCTCCCCGTCCACAATGGCAAGGCACATAGAGCGCTATAACTGCTGAGTTATAGCGCTATTATTAATCCACCTCCGCATGGGGAATAAGGGCTGTAGCGCAGCTGCTGTAGCGCTACAGCAAGGATGTGGACACCCACTGCGCTACAAGTAATCTCTGGAGATGCCTAGAGCCATTTAAGGCAATTGACGTCTCTTCCCTTTGTTTTGAACTCGGCTGGAGGAATGCGGAAGTACCTCTTTAGAGTTTCTCTCTTAACTCGGCAGATAAGCAATGCAAATGTTTAAGGAGGGAGCCTGTGTGAAAACAAAGCCTTCTGTGAACGGAGGCTCACTGACAGGCTTTCAGAAAAACGGAAAAACCACTGTCTCTCTCCCTCCGCATACGCGTCCCCCCTCACCCCCCTCGTTTAAAAAGCACGTTGCACCCAGCTGAATGCTGGGATACCTGCCCTAATGCGCTGCTCTTAATGCCGCATTAAGTGCCCCAAATGTGGCCATGCTATACCGCAGGAGCATCTGAGTGTGGACATACAATAGCGCTATACATATTACTGTATAAGGGGACCGCTATAACCTATAGCGCTATAATCTTGTAAGTGTAACCATACCCTAACATTGCCGGCAGGGGTGCCAGCGGCTGGGGCGAGCTCTGCCTGCGACTCTCAGACTTCCTCTCCCAGCACAGGGAGAGGGAGTCTGAGAGCCGCAGGTGTCAGCGCGCCACAGGCAGCCTAGCCCAAGAACACTTTAAAAAAAATTTGGGGGCACCACTTTTTGGCACCCCCAAATCTTGGCACCCTAGGTGACCACCTAGTTTGCCTAATGCGTTGCACCAGCCCTGGCTGCACTCATAAAAAATGGGAAATGACTGCCTAGGAAAGACTAATGCAGAAGGGGATCTAGGGGTCATAGTGGACCACAAGCTACATATGAGTCAACAGTGTAATGCTGTTGCAAAAAAAAGCGAACATCATTCTGGGATGTATTAGCAGAGTGTTGTAAGCAAGACACGAGAAGTAATTCTTCTGCTCTACTCCACTCTGATTAGGCAGCAACTGGAGTATTGTGTCCAGCTCTGGGCGCCACATTTCAGGAAGGATGTGGACAAATTGGAGCGATTCCAGAGAAGAGCAACAAAAATGATTAAAGGTCTAGAAATCATGACCTATGAGGGAAGATTTTAAAAACTGGGTTTGTTTAGTCTGGAAAAGAGAAGACTGAGAAGGGGCGTGACAATAGTTTTCAATTATGGATGTAAGCAGTGTCAGGAATGAGATATATTCTGACATCTGGTGGCGAACTATGGGAATTGCAGTGAGCCTTGCAAAATAAGTCTGGGGCTGGTCAATTTGCATAGACACACCCACTGCGCCTAGCCTGAGCCCACAGCAGCCCACATGGCCACTTCGGCTGATGAGGGAGCCCCAGTTTCTATGTTATTGGGGCAGGAATGATAAAGTGATGTTACTGTGATTATGTGAGTGAAGGACTATGGACATGTGCTTGGCCCGTGTTATGATGGAGAGACTCGCCATCACCTAGGTAGCACTCACTGGGCAAGGGCCATGCGTTTTCAGAACACTGTGAGATTGAGAGAGGTAATGGATAAGTACCCATACCTTTTGGTGAGGGTGCTGTCTGAGGGCCTCCTAGGCCTATTGCACCCTGCCTCTCTCCACTGTGGAATGTCAGAATTGAATCTTGCTTCCATTAGGAGCCTGGTTCAGGCTGCTGAGCTGAAAATTGCTTTGGGCTCGCTGGTGCACCTGCACTAAGGCTCCCCTACTGTGAGCTGAAATCACTTAAGAGCTGAAATCACCTAAGAGCTAAAGAAATCACTGGGCACTGTCTTAAGTAGGGGGGCTGGAAAAAAGTGCAGCGTGGCTGGTGCAGCAAAGCAGTCTGCGTGTCGGCTAGCAGGACGGCTAGCGGAGTTGTTGGTGCTGCGGAGTGGCTGGTGCGGCAGAGCTGTCCGTATGTCAACTAGCAGAGCCGTTGGTGCTGCGGGCAGAGTGACCGGTGCAGCAGAGCTGTCTGTCGACTAGCGGAGGCGTTGGTGCTGCAGGCAGAGTGACCGGTGCGGCGGAGCTGTCTGTGTGTCAACTAGTGGAGGCGTTGGTGCTGCGGGCAGAGTGACCGGCGTGGCACAGCTGTCTGTGTGTCGGTTAGCAGAGCAGCTAGCGGATCAACGGGCAGAGCGGTTCGTGGGACAGCCAGCGGAGCGGAGCAGAGCCGATTGCGGGGAGAGCTGCAGCGGAACCTCACAGAGAGGCGGCGCAGTCGGCTTCGGACCACGTAAGGTGCCCCTTGCCCTACCCTCCATTTCCACCCAGGCTGGGAGGTAAGACTCTGCCAATTGACTTTTGAACTCTGCACTGACCAAGGACAGAGACTCTTGGGCTGTTGGACTTTTGGGACTATTGAATGACTTTTTGGGGTTGTGGAACTCAAGAGCCAAAGGGAAGGCCACGGCCTATTTGCTGGGAGGGGGGCTTCTGGTTCATGATTTGGTTTATTAACCTTGTTTGTGGTGTTTCCCCCAATATAATGCCACATTGTTTCTCCCTGTTATTAAAAGGCTTTGGTACACTCAGACTCTGTGCTTGCGAGAGGGGAAGTATTGTCTCTTACAGACGCCCAGAGGGGTGGTATATGGTTGTCCCAGGTCACTGGGTGGGGGCTCGAGCCGGTTTTTGTATTGTGCTATTGGAATGGAACCCCTGGATACTGAACCCGGCCCTTGTTGCTGCCAACTCTGATGGGCAGAAGGGTTACATGTAAAAGATTGTTAAAAGGAGGAGGAAGAATTTTTTTTTCTTAACCTCTGAGGACAGGACAAGAGCAATGGGCTTAAACTGTGGCAAGGGAAGTTTAGTATGGACATTAGGAAAAACTTCCTAACTGTCAAGTGGTTAAGTACTGGAATAAATTGCCTAGAGGGTTGTGGAATCTCCATCACTGGAGATTTTTAAGAGCAGGTTAGACAAACACTTGTCAGGAATGGTCTACATAATAGTCCTGCCATGACTGCAGGGGACTGGACTAGATGACCTCTTGAGGTCCTTCCAGTTCTATGACTCTATGTTCTTCATGGCGGTTTCTCTCGCAGGACTGGAAACACTGCAGGATAAGAAGCGTGATGTTTGTAACATTCACCACTATAGTGCAAAGCAGAGTGGTGTACCTGCTTTGATAGCAGTGGCTTATTCATGGCTATGCCAGGCTTTTGAAAAAAGGTTCAAAGTATTATGTGCTGCCGATTAAATCAGAGGAGAGAGAAAACTGCATCATGGGACATTGAAGCTATGTTCCCAGTCACCCTCCCGAGAATGTTTTGGTCCCATGAGACATTGCAGCCCTTTCCAAAAACCCCTGTGGTGAGCTGCACTGTGGGAGAGCTACTCACAGTGCACTGTTCTCTGCATCAGTGCAAGGGCTGCTAGTGAGGACACGCTCCACTGACACAAGGAGTGTGGTATAGACATTCACAACCAACATAATTACTGCAGTGGCTAGATGTTGACTTTAGTTTGTAGCATAGACATGCCCTCAGTATGGTTCTGCTTGAAAGCAAAAGACTGAGAGGTGTCAGGAAGGGGACAAGAATGGTTTTTTGAGCAAGAGAGGATCAGTTGCTCTCACTTGGATGTTACAAAGAGACAGAGCCTGGAAGGGAGGCCATAGCAACATGGCTGTGATTGCATTGGCTTGGTCAGATGGATTGTATCTTAACCTTTACTTCTTTTTGCTAACCTAAGGACTTTCCGATTCTGTATGCCAGATGATTAATAAATTACCTTGTTTTGAAAAGGTTGCCTGCTGTCACTGAAAATACTCACTGGGAGCATTGTGCCCTGAAGGGGTACAATACAAATTTTCCACAAGAGTCTGGCCTGACTGGATTAGCTGCTGGGAGCCAGAGCGACAGAGACAGAGATCTCTGGTGCCTGAAGCAGGGCCGGTGCAAGCTAGGAGGTGACCTAGGTGGCCGCCTAAGGCAACAGCCTTTGCAGGGAGGTGAATTGCTGGCCTCGGCTGGAATTCGGCAGCAGCTAAACGCTACCGAAGCTACCGGTGGCAATTCAGCAGCAAGGGCTGCTCACTGATTTCGCTGCCAGTGGCAATTCGGCAGCAGCTCAATGCTGCTGAAGCTGCCAGCAGGAATTCGGCGGCGGTAGCTTCTCCACCTTTTTTTTTTTTCTTCCTTCGCTACCTAGGGCGGCTAAAAGAGCTGGTGCTGCTCCTGGCCTGAAGGCTCAGTCTTGAAGGCCATGGGCCTGCCCCATGGACCTATATGGGTCTTTGGGGCCTGGCATACTAAACGGGTCACACCCAAAGGACTGCTTACAGGCTAGAGCAGGGGTTGGCAACCTTTCAGAGGCGGTTTGCCGAGTCTTCATTTATTTAATGTAATTTAAGGTTTTGCGTGCCAGTAATACATGTTAATGTTTTTAGAAGGTCTCGCTCTATGAGTCTATATTATATAAATAAACTATTGCTGTATTTAAAGTATTTAACAAGCTTAACTTAAAATAAAAATGCAGATCTTATCAGTTTAGTGTGATCTTTGCCCTTGTGTGTGTGTGTGTGTGTATGTGTAGGGGGGAATAAGGAAAAGGCAGCTGTTCAGCCCCCCCACCCCACCCCACCCCAAGCTCTGAGCCTGGTACTGAATCACAACCTCCTCCCCAAGTAGGTAGATGCCTTTGTTGGGCTGGGATGGCGCATCTGTGTGTGGGGGTGGCTGGGGGTGTGAAAACCCCCCCCAACACGCCTCCTTCCCCTGCAACAAGGTTCTGAAGCACGGGGATGGGGAGGGAGCAGACCCAGGGGGGAGCCCAGTCTGCAGGGAAATACAGGCATGCCTGTGTCCTTTCTCCCCACGCAGGGAGGGGGTGGGCAGTCACTTGCTGCCAAAGAATATTTCTGCTGCCTTGTAGAGCTTTGTGCAAGTAGAGAGCTACCTCCCCCCACCCCCAATACCTGGGCTGCATGTGTGGCATACAAATACAATCTTCTCTTACCATGCTGAGGGAGAGCGATAGCTACAGGTTCAGCTCAACACTCTGCCATGCTGTGTGGGGGGAGGAGGGAAGGGCTCTGACTGCTGCAGGCTCCAATGGCTGTGAGCCGCTCAGACCCACCCGTCCAATCAGCCGCCGCCTCACTCTGCGTGGGGGAGAGTGGTGGGAGGGAAATCCCGGACATGCGAGCTGGGAGCATCCCGGCATCGGCCGGCTCTGTGGTTTGGCTGGCTGCACCGCGGCTGCCTGCCCCTTGCAGGGACCTTGGTGTGCCAGTCAAAATCGGCTCCCGTGCCAGCTTTGGCACACGTGCTGGGGGTTGCCGACCCCAGGGCTAGAGAATAGATCAGACCTTGTGGATTAGCCGAACCAGTTTTTGTTTTTTCTTGTTATATCCACAGCACATTAATGACACGTTACTAGCGTCATAGAAAATGTTATCAGGATACTCCTGAAGTGTTGTATGTACCACAAAATATCTGTAAGATGTAGAATACCCTTGTTGTGAGAATGCAGAAGTAATGGCAGCCATAGCCCCTGCTAATCGGGCTGCTGAGGAAGCTCAGGATCAGTAAGTATTGATGTACCTGGATGAGGAGGTGACTTTAAGCTATCAGAAATAGACTGATTGCCAGCAATTTGGGAGATGAGATGAACAGGGACGATAATTAACAGGAACAGGAAGATGGGGAAATCATTAAATACTGTTTTTTATTAGTATTTGTAGTTTATGGCCAAAGGTTGAATAGCTTGATTTTGGTTACATTGTGTGATGTGAAAGGGATTTGTCTGCCATAAGTGCACCTACATGCTGCTCATTTGTTCATTTCTTTGTGTTCGCTCTTTTGAACCCTGATTTTGGGATTACATAATTTAAGGTTTCTGTCTGGATTTCTGCCTCAGTGACCTGGGTTTGGAAAACTGGCATAGATGGGGATAGCAGGCTTTCAACAGTTGAAGTCTGCTTTGTGTGCAAACACAGCATAGAATGACTACATGTTCCAGCAGTAGCCACAAAATATCCTTTCAGATATGTCTGGTCTGTGCTATATAAGGATTCCACATCTGGCCAGAGTCCATCTTTACAACCTCTTTATACTACCAAAGTAATGCACAGAAATTGGAGTTGGGCTGAAGACCTGGTCTGTAGTATTAGTTTATCTTAGATCATTTATACCCCCAGAAACAAATATCTGCACTCAAGAACTTCTTACCTTTTATTTTTTATTGTTCTTCTCTCCATTCCTTCCCCTGTCTTTTTTTAATCCAAGAATTAATGCTTGTGGGAAAGCATCAATTTATCTTTATTTATCAATTTATCTTAGATCAATTATACCCCCAGAAACAAGTATCTGCACTCAAGAACTTCTTACCTTTTATTTTTTATTGTTCTTCTCTCCATTCCTTCCCCTGTCTTTTTTTAATCCAAGAATTAATGCTGGTGGGAAAGCATCAGTTTATTTACCATCATAGTCTGTCTCCAGAGAGGGAAATTTTAGTTACTTATTGGAGAAAAGGATTGCACTTTCAAATGTCACTTAACTATGCAAGTTAAATTTAACCTTCACTTTATGATTTGGCACTAGTGAAGGAAGTAGGGATGTGTCTGATCTTGGCTGACGTGATGCTTTTGAGAGAGCTGCCAAAGCTGTTGACTTCCTTGTTTGAGCCCTGTGCCCCATTCTGCTTTAACCAGTGGCGCATATGTGTGAGGTCTTGGCTATAATGATGCTCCCGAAGGAGTTGCTGTTGCTGCTCTCTTAGTTGAAGCTTGAAGGTTTTGAGGATGTGTGAGCGTCGGATGAGGCTGAGCAGTTCATGGCGCAGTCGCCAATTCTCTGCTTTCACCTGCTTGGTGTGCTGGATTAGACTGCGTACAGCTTCCTCTTCAGCTCTCTTGGCCAGAGACTGAACCTTCTGATGAGAGTCCATCTCATATTCAGCTTTTGCTTGCAGGAATCTGCTCTTGACCTTGTGCATTTGCTCTGAGTGCTGGATTTTTGTGACCAGTAGTTCTTTCTCCAGTTCCTTGATTCTGCTCAGCTGTTCCAACTGCAGGTCCTTGAAGGGCTGCAAGTCTTCAACCTCCTTGTTCATAAGAGAATACTTTGTCTCCATCTCCATCAATTGGTTCCTCACCTCCTTCTCTTTAGCTGTGTACTGTGAGCTCAGCTCTTCTTTCTGCTTTCGGACCTGTGCCAGATCGAAGTGATTCTGGTTGTTTAGTGTAATAATAGCATTTTGGCATTTCTGAGTATATTTGCTTATATAAGTCATGTAGGCTTTGCTTTCCTCCTGAATCTTCTGTGCCTCCTTGTCCAGGAACTCATTCTCCCAGAGGAAGTGCTCTATTCGCTTCATGTACATGTTTACATGTTCAGTCAGGATGTTATATTCCTTCTTCAGATACTGCTCCCTCTCTTTGACAAATGGTTCTGTACTGCTCCTTGTCTTAGATATATCACCTTCCATTCTGTTTGTTCCTTGCTTACTTTTTCCAAAATCTTTAGGTTTCTGTTCTGGCTTCTCTTTATTGGATGCCATCTTCAGTGCTGAGGTGCCGGGGTTACTAGCAAAACATAACAGCATTGGAGGTTATATACTGTAGGTGAAGAACTACAAACACATATTTGAAGGTTGGCTAATTCTTCTAGTCATAAATCTCCAGTTTTTAACTGATTGAAATGTTGGCAGATTTAATTGATTGTCCTGAAATTTGTCATGCTTGGTCTTTTATTCAGGATGAATTTGGGATGGTGGAGCAGGAGGGGAGGGGAAGGGAGTGTGTGTCCAGGACTAGAATAGCAGTACTGAGAGATATCAGGAGAGATGTGACTTGGGGAGAGTATGACTACAATAACAGAGGGGCATAGGCTGAGCAGCATGATAAGGAGCCCAGGGCTGGAACAGGAGGAGGCCTGTGGACCAGGCCTGAGGGACTTTGGCAGAACTGTGTGAGTGTAAGAGGACAGATGTAAGACTGAAAGGATCAAATTCACTGTGTGTGGAAAGGAAGGGAGTCCCTAAGAACTAGAATGCTTCCAGGCAAGTGAAGATATGAAACATATGTCTGAAAATGTCTTCACCTCAATTGTCCTACCTTCTCTCCCACTCCTGAGCTCTTACTAAACCTTCAGGTAGTTCCTCTGTCACTGAAATCCCAGAAGCTAGTAGTATAGTAACCTCTAACAACCTAGAGGCTGTTAGCAGCTGTGTCGCCTTTGCCACGCAGTGAGCAGTTGAACACACTGGTGTGATTTGGACTCTCTTGAAAGCTGTGTGTATCCAAGGTGACAGAATATCATGACATCACAGGGCAAGCTCTGTCTGTCCTTGATGATGGATGTGCAGGGCCCTGTATATAGTGCAACTGTATAGGTGCATAAATTACCACATAATTGTCTTTGTGTTGGAATATGCTGAATAACAATGCTCTAGATGTCTGAGCATCTTTTAACTCTTCCTCCCATCCTTGCGCCTCCAGTCTAATTCTTATGATTTCAGATTAAACCCACAAAACCTGCCTTGTGTGCAATGATATGTCTATATAAAACAGGAGTCGGCAACCTATGGCATGCGTGCCAAACATGGCACATGAGCCAATTTACACTGGCACGCGGGGAGAGCTCAGCCACCCTGTGGCTTTGGGGTTTCCCCCGCTGCCGCCTTGCCAGCTGCCGCCTGCCCTACTCAGCTCCCGCAGCCAGCTTGGATTCCCTATACCTAGGCTGGCAGCGGGAGCTGAGTGGGGCAGGCGGCGAGACCCCGGCTGGCAAGGTGCCAGCCGGGGAAGCCCCAAAGTGGTGGCGGGCTGAGCGCTCAGCCCACTGCTGCTTTGGGGTTCCTCCGCTGGCGCCTTGCCAGCTGGAGTCCCCCACCTGCCCCACTCACTTCCCACTGCCAGCCTGGGTGCAGGGAGCCCAGGCTGGCAGCAGGAATTGAGACCCCAGCTGGCAGGAGCCTGCAGGGGAAACTCCAAAGTGGCAGCAACTCCAAAGCAGTGGCGGGCTGAGCGGTCAGCCCGCCACCACTTTGGCATGTCCCCCGCAGGCTCCTGCCAGCCCGCTGTCAGCCTGTGTTCCCTATACTCAGGCTAGCAGCGGGAGCTGAGTGGGACAGGCAGAGTGGGACCCCAGCTGGCAGGAGCCTGCAGGAAAACCCCAAAGTAGCGGTGGGCTGAGCCACTCAGCCTGCCCCCACTTAGGGGTTCCCCCTGCTGGCCCCTTGCCAGCCAGGGTCTCCGCCTGCCCAACTGAGTGCCCAGGCTGGCAGTAGCCTGCGGGGAAAACCCCAAAGGGGGTGGACTGACCCCCTCAGCCCGTCCCCTTCCATCCGAAGCCCCGCACCTTCCAGACTGGCACGTGAAGCCCTGACTAAAGGAAGATTTGGCACACCACCTCTGAAATGTTGCCGACTCCTGATATAAAACATTCATTTCAGTGAGGTGTTAACATTGAAACCTAATGATATTTTAAATCTCAACATTGCTAAGTGCTTATGTAAGTGACTGAAAGGCATGGAGCAATAAGGGTCTAACATGGGTATTAATTGTGTGTGGTGGATAACGTTAAAATCTTTTTATGTACCTATTTACAAAGATGACATTATCTCATTGTAATACAGGAGGATGGTAAGAGTCAAACAAAGGTATTTGTTTCAATACAGGGGAAATACTGGGATCCTGTTATCATTTAGCAGGAACATCCACCTGACAAGCTTCTTAATTATTAATATTATATCCATCCAAAAAGGAGAAGTGCAGTGGGACAGGTAATTGCCTTTGAGTTTTGGTTCAGTGGGAAATGAGATGTTAAAATCCCTGTCCTTGAAATTTAAACTCATCTCTGATCCTTGCCAAAAAGTGGGAGGAAAACCTCTGTTGCTTAAAAGCATTATGTTGCCAAAAACAAAACAAACTCCTGTTTTTTCCCTGGGTGCTAAAAACCAGAGCGGTCTCCTCCCCAGCAGAGAAAGACCTCCTAAGGCATTAAACACTTCAGCCTTCTTGAGGCCATCAGTTATTAGTGCTCCTTCCCTGCTATGTAGAGGACCTACAATTTACTTAGTCTTTCTCTTGCTCCTGATATATTTTAAAAATCCTCTTCCGATTTTCTTTCATGTTCCTTGCTAAATGTATCTCATTTTGTGCCTTAGCCTTTCTGATTTCATCACTATGTTCTTGTGCTTTGCTTTTTGTACTCCTTCTTCATCCATGTTTCCACTTTTTGTAGTGTTCCCTTTTGATTTTCAGGTCATTAAAGAGCACCTGATGGAGTTATGTTGGCCTCTTACTTCCTATATTTCCTTCTTATCTGAATACCTTGGAATTTTATCTTTAATATTGTTTTCTTGAGAAATTGCCAGCTGTCCTAAATTCCTTTATCCCTTAGATTTTCCTCACATGGGACCTTACCTACCAGTTCCCTGAGTTTGTTAATATCTACTTTTTTGAAGTCCATTGTCCTTATTCTGCTGGTTTCACTCCTTCCATTCCTTAGAATCAAGAAATCTACCATTTCATGATCATTTTTGCCCAAATTGCCTTCCATATTCAGATTTGCAACCAGTTCCTCCCTGTTGGTGAGAATCAAGTCAAAAATGGCTGTCCCCTGGTTACTTCCTCCACTTTCTGAAACAAAAAATTGTCCCCAGTATATTCCAATAATTTACTGGAAATATCTATCTATCTATCTATCTATCTATCTATCTATCTATCTATCTATCTATCTATCTATCTATCTATCTATCTATCTATCTATCACAAAGCAGTTACTGATAAATAATTTAATAAAATATTATTGTTAGATGGCTAGGCCTAGTATAGTTAAGGTTTTGAAGGCCATCCTGTTTAAAGGCTGACTTTGCTAACTGCTACACATTCTTGCAGGGATTGTCTTGACAGTTGCTATTCCTCATGGGAGTGTGGTTTAGGGTTAGGTATCCAACTTGGAGGTCATATGAGCAAGGGGTGCCTGAAATACAGCCTGCTTGAAAAAATAGCATTTTATAATGTTCACAGATTCTAGCAACAGATTCTAAGCCATGTGGGCAGGAATCTGAAAATGAAATGTAAACATTTTGGTAAATATCTGCCTCTGTCAAGGTTTCTTTGTTAATTTTTATTTTGGAGAAATGTAATCTGAGTACAGAAGATAATTCAGAAGGAATTCAAACTATTTTTGAAAATAAAATAGTTGCACATCTGAGTGTTCAATGAGGGAGGGTAGATTGATTGGGGTGGAAAAATGGGTGGAATAGGGAGAGAGGGGTTTTGGTCTGCAGGAAGGGGATGAGGGTAGATTTGAAATGGCAGTAGGGGGAAGAAAGAGGGGTTGGGAGCTCATATAGATAAAAAGAAGAGGGGATCTGTGGAAATAAAAGGGGCGAGGCACAATATGAGGGATGATGTGGAGGGGGCTGGAAAAAGTTGTGGGTTCCATGTGTATCCTGTAATCTGGGGGACCCTGTCCTGAGGAGCGGCGCCAGCTTTTTTGCAGCCCTAGGTGGTGAAGAAAAAAAAGAAAAGAAAAGGCAGAGAAGCTGCTGCTGCCGAATTCCCGCTGGCGGCTTCAGCGGCTTTGAGCTGCTGCCGAATTGCCGCCGAGACCGGCAACTCACTGCCTCCCAAAGGTTGCTGCCCAGGTCACCTATTGGCTAGTGCCTGCCCTGCCTGTCGCTCTTGGGGTGTCTGAGCCCTTCCCCCTGTTCCTCCGTGTGAGCTGGGATCTGGGGAGCCCTGTCTCACTGCAGATGTCTGACTCCCTCTCCTTTCCTCCTGTGATGAACTGGGGATCTTTCTGTACAATGTATGAATTCTTGTTGATATTGTGAAGTTGTATCATGAAATTAGGGTGTCATGAAAAGCCTATACGTATGTGGATCCAAGATCGCTGACAGGATGTGCAGCCGGTACACTCCAGACTGAAGACAGTGGAAAGGTACCTAACTGTTAACACTGGCAATTTGGTGATAATATTATACTAAACAGTAGCTGCACCTTGGGAAACCAGTTTTATCTTCCAACTCTCAAGGGAGAGGGAAAGTAGGAAATGTATGAGGAGCAGAACAAAAGAAACCAGGGTTAGAGAGAAGGTTTAAGGCAGGGGTCGGCAACCTTTCAGAAGCGGTGTGCCGAGTCTTCATTTATTCACTCTAATTTAAGGTTTCGTGTGCCAGTGATACATTTTAACACTTTTAGAAGGTCTCTTTCTATAAGTCTATAAAATATAACTAAACTATTTTTGTATGTAAAGTAAATAAGGTTTTTAAAATGTTTAAGAAGCTTCATTTAAAATTAAATTAAAATGCAGAGCTTCCCAGACTGGTAGCCAGGACCCAGGCACTGTGAGTGCCACTGAAAATCAACTTGTGTGCCACCTTTGGCATGTGTGCTACAGGTTCCCTAGCCCGGTTTAGGGTCAGGGATAGGTTAGGGTTAGGGTTAAGAATTAAGATTTACCGTTAAGGTTAGGGGGTTAGGATTAAGGGTTAGGGTTACGGTTAGGGTGAGCGTTTTTGCGGATTAATTAGCGTTTTTGAGGATTGGTTAGGGTAAAGGGTTTAGGGTGAGAGTGAGGGTAGGGGTTAAGGTTTGGGGTTAAGGGTTTGGGGTAGGGTTAGGGTTTAGGGTTCAGGGTTAGAGGTTAGGGCAGGGGTGGGCAAACTACAGCCTGCGGGCCGGATCTGGCCTGTGGGCTCCACCTAACCGGCCCCCGAGGGCTGGCTGGGGAGGCCCCTCCCCTGCTGATCCCTTCCTGCGTGGTCTCAGCAGGCCGCGCTGAGGAAGTTGCTCCAGCCGCACTAAGGAAGCTGTTCTGGCAAGAAGCTGCTCAGGCCCCTCCCGTGCTGACCCCCTCCCATGCAGCCTCAGCGGACCATGGACCAAGAGCAACACAGAGGGTGGGGTGCGGAGCTGCGTGATTGTGTGTCTGGCTCCCGGCCAGACGTGCTGCACGCTCTGGGAGATCAGCGCCACCGAGATCAGTGCTCCGGGCCAGACACACTATTCTGAGCAGGAGGTAAGGCCGGGACAGGGGCGGGACCAGGGCCAGGGGGGTTGGCTAAGGGGAGAGAGGGTCTCAGGGGATGGTCAGGGGACGGAGAATGGCGGGAGCGGGGTTGGATGGTGCGTGGGAGTCCCAGGGGACTAAGGGTCAGGGGTTAGGGGTCAGGGGTCAGGGGTTAGGGTCAGGGGTTGGGTTTGGGTTAGGGATAGGTTTAGGTTAGCGTGAGGTTGAGGGGG
>ML677517.1:0-19390 GCA_007922305.1 Dermatemys mawii
TGACTGAAATGGGGCTAAGGTGCAAAGAGATCTCACTGGGAGGAGACCCCACCCCCAAGCCACCCCTAGAAGAGGGGAACTGAAGCTCAACTTCAGTCATAGAAAACTCTTCCCTGAGAAGGAAGGGGAAAGCTTGTTTTAAAGCCAAGGTTTGTGTTTTTTCCTGCTGCATACACAGGGGCTGAATAGTGCTGAGTCCAGCCCCCAGACTCCAGGAGGGTTAGACTTGCAGCAGGGAGATGAGTTTTTGACAGAGATGGATGCCTTGTCTTATAGGCTTTTTTTTTTCTGTCCCCTTCTAGTCACTGTTTGGCACAAGGATGCAGCCGTCACCCCTGGGCCTCTCCTGAGGAAATAACATTTCTGTGCCAAACACCAAAGTTTTCAACAGAAAGGAGGAAAAGGAAATGGCCACAGGATGGGACCAGGACATAAGGAATGAAACACAAGATGCTTGTCCCATGTGCATTGACTTTGAACCTTCTCCCATTGGCTTCAGCCCCCGGGTTCCAGCTGTACAAACTGGGTGGGTTTCAGCCACAGAAGATCCCTTTGCCCAGGGCTGAGGGAGCGGGGTGGTGCTGCTCTGCGGGGACGGATTTGCATGCTTGGGATGTTAGTGCAAAAAATCCCTGTGGGCTGAGTAAAGGGCAGAGATCTGCACTGAGCCTGCCTTGAGTGAGGGGGTCCCCCAAACTGAACCCCACTCACTAGGTAGGTGTCACCCTCTGCCTGGGGAAAAAGTGACACATCCCCAAGCCCCAGCTCTGCATGGGCAGAGAGCCAATGGGAACATCTGTTAAAAGGGAAAGAGAATCAAGCGGGAGTTTGGGAAAACCCCACAACCCCATTCAAATCTACAATCAAGAGCAAAACCTCCACCCCAGAGCACGCTGGGCAGGGCCATTTGCCTCATATTCCCACCTTGTGGTGTGACAGGTCAATCCAATGTCCCTTTAACAGACTCTCCACTCTCCTTCAACCGAAACCCTCCCTCCTTTGCCAGGAAAGACCCCAGGGTCGGGGAGGGGAAGGCCTTGAGCGGTACCTCAGCTTCTGCTGCCCCCACTCCCTCCCCTGGCTCTCAGTTTGCTCTGGTCACTCTGTATCACTGCTCCACGGCATTGTCCATCCCCCTGCTGCTGAGAGCTCCTGTGTCGCCTCTTCTCCTGCTGTCACCTGCCTGTCTCCTGCAGCCTCTGCACGGCCAAGTAGTGGGGGAACCTCACTACAAGTGCAGTCTGGGCAGCCTTTTTAATTGCAACACCATGGGTGGGATCTGAATCACCAGCTGGGGGAGGCTAACTCCCTGTTCTGCCCCTTCCATCCGAGATCCCGCCCCTTCTGTAAACCCTACTGGAGCCCAGAACCTTCCTCACCAAATGGACAGCTCCTGCCCCAGGCTAGTGCCCAGCCCTATCGCTCCTCCATCCTCCCTCACAACCCCAGAGTGGGCTGCATGGCCACAGACATGCTAGAACTACAACAGTGGGCGGGCGGGTTATGAGCTGCCATTGACTCGTGTGGCTCTGAGTCCCTCGGCCCAGGCAGGGCAGGCTGCAGACATGACTCAGGCTTGGGCAGCCTGGCCGCACCTCCCTGACGATCAATTAATAGAAAATTGAAATGGAAAGTGGAGAAAGTTGAAGTGTTTGTGAAAATGTTCATGGGTTTTAAAGCCACCTCTTGGGTCTGTGAACCCTGATCCAGGGACATTCGAGCCAGACTGGGCACCTGGAGGGAACATCCAGGTGAGAGACAAAGTTTCCCTCTTCCCCAGCAACAGGGTCAGCAAAGCCAGTGTCACATCAGCTGGCCGGGCCTAATTCCAGGATGGGTCGGGTCCATTTCCAGAACCCCAGAGACAGCCTGGCCGGATGCTCTGTAGTCCTGACATGCTGTAGACCTGAGTCTCAGAAATGAAAAGGGAGGGACACTGAACAAGTCAGCACAACCCACTGCTTTTCACTGGGCAGGGGGCTGTAAAAATGAACAAAACTCCTCAACCTTTTAGTTCTGGGGTCAGATTTCCACTGGAAACCACAAAGGTTTCTTGAGCAATTCAAAAAACCTCCCACAAACGTAGCTGGTGTATTCAGTCCGACTCTGCCCTGCTCCCAGGAAATCAGCCCTTCCTGTTCCCCCAGGGAGACTCTCTCTAGGTCTGACTCCGTGAGTGTCTCTCCTGAAGACAGGCTCTGTCAGGGAATGGTTTCCCTGGTGTGACACATGCTTTGGTTCACACTCTGTGGTTCCCCAGGGCCCTGCCTGCTGGGTTCACCCTGGAGAGGCCGAACATCTCCCCTGGGCCATTGGTGGTGAGTTTTATGGGCCCGGGGTGCCTGGGTACCAGGAATATTCCTGGCCAGTGGCCTGGCTCCAGCACTATCTGAGGCCAGGTCTCTCCACTTGGCTGTCGGCCCCTCCCTGCTGCCCCTGCATGGGGTGGGTCTGTGCCCACGTGCGCTGCTCCCACCCCAAGCACTCTGTGGCCAATGGGAAGTTGCGAGGATTATGTCTGGGGGTAGCAGTGTGCAGAGACCCCCCAGCCCATCCTGTTTAGGAGACCCAGGTAAGCTCCGCACCCCAACCCCTTTCCCACCCACAATCTCTCTCCCAGAGCCTTCACTCTGCAAGCTTTCTGCCCCCCAATCACTTGCCCCAGACCATGGCATGCATCCCTGACTCTCCCACACAAACCCAAACTCCCTCCTAGAGCCTTAGGCAGGTGTATGGGGTGGTGGAGTTTGGGGGGCCAAGCACTGGGCACCACAAAAATTTCTACAAACCAGCCTTATTTGGCTTGAGGCTCTGAGCAAGTCTCAAAAAGAGAGAGAGTATCATGCACTTTTCAGCATCCCTGGGTGGGCTTGAAACACCATCCTTTCAGTTAATAATCAAACACACTGACCCATTGCACCAAAGAGACACAAGCTGTGTTGCTACTCAGTCTGCAACCTAGCACTGTGTGCATTTGCCTGCTGGCGCTGGCACTCGTGAGGTGTGAGTGGATACTGTGGATGCTGGATGCTCAGTGCTATGTGCAAAAAATAACATATGAAAAAGCCAGCAGAGTGGCGCAGTGGAAGCGTGCTGGGCCCATAACCCAGAGGTCGATGGATCGAAACCATTCTCTCCTAGGTTGGTGCTTGCTCCTTTTTGCTGTGGGCCTTCAAGCGAGGTGGGACCAGCAGAGCGCCTACAGCCCAGGCCATGAGGTAGGAGGCGGCTCAGGTGATGCCCTGCTAGGGAGCTCCCAAGCAGGCCTTTGTGCAGTGAGGGTTTCTGTCCCTCCCTGGGTCTGCTGTGCCCAACCAAGAGGTGTGTGCCGCTTCCCCTGCCCTGGCGGAGGGGCAGGGAATGTGGAGAGGAAGGGCCAGGCTGGAGTGGGCAGCGATTGGCCCCAGCTGGCACAAGAACCTCGAAATTCTCTGGCTACACAAGGACACCAGCCCTGCAGAGCCCGGCACTGAGCACAGGGGTCACGCCCAAGGAGTCAGCCCCCACTTACGACCGTCCTGGGAGCTGCACAGGACACAGCCGGCAAAGGCCCAGCCCTGCCTAGCTCTGAATCCCTCCTGCGCTCAGCAGGGCCCGAGTTCCAGTCCCACCCTGGGATCTATCTGACCTGCAGCTCCCTGGGGCTTCCCACAGTAGAGGCTGCCAGAACAGCTGAGCTAGATGCATCCTAGTGTGGGGGAGGGGCTCTGGCTGGCTCCGAGTGTTTGGACTTCTGCTGGGGAACCGCTGGGAGCACCAGGCTCGGCCTGGCTTGGTGGGAAGGGGGGGCTCTTTGAGCCCCATCTGGGGGCTCTGTGGTGGGACAGCTCCCCCCACCCAGCGCTAACTGCACTCTGCTGTGTGACACGGTGCACAGCTCAGTCCCTGGCTCACCGTGTGCAGACGTGGGGAGGGGAGGGAGTTTTATGGGCCCCTGGTGCCTGGGATCTAGCAATACCCAGTGGCCTGGCTCCACCAGTGTTTGGTGCCAGAGCTCTTGCCCCCCCCTCCCGAGTGTCCCGCAGCCCCAACTAGCTGCCCCTGCACATCTTCCCCAGGCCCCAGAGCATCCCTGTCTCTCCCCTGCAGCTCCATACTGCCTCTCTGCAGCAACTGCCACTGCAGGGTCTTAGTGCCCCCCACCAACCCTGAGTCTGCCCTTCCCCCTCAGACCCTTTTATTTTCCAATGGGATCTTCCACCAGCACAGGGACCCCTCACCTGCAGTCACTGCTCCTGCCCCACACTGGGCAAGGATCACTCCCCGGTGAGGCTAAAGTGAGGGGCAGCAGCAGGGGAGGAGGTGCACATTAGGGTTACCATATTTGAACATTCAAAAAAGAGGACACTCGATGGCGGGGACCTGCCCCCCCAGCCACTCCCTCCCACTTCCTGCCCCCAACTGCCCCTCCACACAACCCCCAACCCATCCAAATACCCCTGCTCCTTGACCCCTGATCACCACCTCCCAGGACCCCTGCATCAACCACCACCCTGGGACCTCACACCCTAACTTAGCCTCCCTTCTCCTTGTCCCCGACTGACCCCCTCGGAGACCCCCCCCTGGCTTCTCCCCTAGGACCCCACCTCTACCTGGGCCCTGACTGCCCCAACCCCTATCCACACTCCTGCCCCTGACAGATCCCCAGGAATCCCATGCTTATCCAACCACTCCCTGTCCCCTGACTGCCCCCCTCCAGAATGCCCGACCCATCTAACCCCCCGTGATCCCTGACACCTGACTGCCCTGATCCCTCTCCACACCCCCGCCCCCTGTGACAGCCTAACCAGAACCCCTGACCCATCCAACCCCCCCTGCTCCTTGTCCCTTGTCTGCCCTCTGGGACCCCTTGCCCCTTCTCCAACGCCTCAGACCCCTTACCGTGCCACTCAGAGCAGCATGTCTGGCTCTGCATGGAGCCATACACTCTGCTGTAGATAGGGAGCAGGGGGGATTCTGGAGGGGGCATTCAGGGGACAGGGAGTGGTTGGATAGGCATGAGATTCCCGGGGGTCTGTCGGGGGCATGGATAGGGTCAGGACAGTCACAGGGTGGGATTCTGAGGGGACCTCAGGAGGGAGCAGTTGGGGACAAGGCGAAGGGATGCTTAGATAGGGCCTGGGGGGGTGTTGGGCAGGAGTGATCAGGGGATAAGGAGCAGAGGAGGTTGGAGGTTCTGAGGGGAGAGTGAGTAGGTACCCTCTGTGGAGTGTCCCCTTTTTTAATGTTTAAATATGGTAACCCTACACAGCACCACCTGCTGGGTTGGGGAAGGCCAGGACAGTGAGGGACAGAGCACTGCTCAGGGCTTATTCCATGCTTCAATCACCATGGAAGTTGTAACCAGTGAATGAATTTGCTCCTGTTTTCTATGCAGAACATACAAAGGCAGGCTGAATTGATTCCAGGGCTGTAAGTAATAGCACACAAGCTAGCAGACAATGGTTTTGATCCATCGAGCGCTGGGTTATTGGCCCAGCATGCTTCCGCTGCACCACTCTGCTCTGAGTCAGTTTACCCGCAGCATCTATTCATGGGACACCTGAATTTGGCTGAATAAATTTTATTCTTGAGGGGATTCTGCACCCAAATATAAAATAAAAATTCTGTGCACAATATTTTAAAATTCTGCAAACTGTATCTGTCAGTAAATAAATGTGGAGGCTCCAGCAAGGCAGTGAGAAGCAGAGGCTACCGGATGCACAGAGATGGGAGATTATCCTGCAGCCCCCTCCCCTGGGACACAGACTCAGTAGTGAGGCTGCTTCACTCTGATCTCTACTCAGAAGGTCCAAAGTTGACATGTCTGCACTGTTGGGGACGGGTGCAGGACCACTCTTGTGGCTTCCCTTTGCTTCCCCATAAGAAAGTCATTTTTCTGCTGGGAAAGAAATAAATCTCCAGGGGACATGAATTCTGTGCTTGCGCAGTGGTGCAGATTTTCCAAAGGAGTAAGATTTCAATCTTTCAGATGGCTTGTTTTAGTTGCAGAGTATTAATGAGGCTCACTTTGCTCAGAGACCATACTGCTCCTGCTCCTATATACATAGAAAGCAAAAAAAAAGAAAAAGTTGTACATTAACATACCAATTCTAAGAGGCTGTTTAATTTGCATGGGCCATTATCAGCAGAAGAAAAAAAAACCTTTTGAAGTAGATCTCTGTGTCTGACAGGATATAAGAACTATTGAAGGTAAATTAACTAGGGAAAAGCAATCAATTAATGTAATGAGAAAGCCATCCACAATCCCTATTTAGCCCTTGGTTTATAGTGTTTAATTTGAAAATTAATTCCAGTTCCTCAGTTTCTTGTTGGAGTCTGTTTTGGAAGTTTTTCTGTTTTAAAATTGACACCTTCAAGTCTTGGAATTGCCAGAGAGGTTGAAGTGTTCTCCTACTGGTTTTGAATGTTATTATTCCTGATGTCAGATTTGTGTCCCTTTATTCTTCTGCAACAGAATAAATGAGTTCAAACGTCAGAACGGGCAAGTGGTTTTGCTTCCCTGCTTCAGATTTTCTAAAGGAAATCAGTGAAAAGAAACTAGAGCAGAGTGCTTTCTGGACCCCCCTTCCATCCAGCGAACACGAACACACACACACACGCAAGCACACACTTTTGGAAGGCCTTAACTTTTCATTCTCCTTTATGACTCTTTAATGCAGATGGAAATACCAGTTTCTAGAGGCCCCTTCCCACAGAGCACACAACCCCAGAGCAATGAGGAAGCTGGGGGCTGCCAGGTTGTTGTGGGCAAGTCATGAAAGGGATGCACTGAAAATCCACGAGGGCCATTGCCCCCCTTGCTTACCCCCAAGCAGCTTTGACTCTTGATGACTGTGATGCTGAGACTCCCCTGCCTCAGCATCCTCGACCCCACTGGAGACTGGTTCCTTAGACCCCTGTTCATATTTCAGCCCCCAGCCGGTGCATCCCTTCCCAGCCACTCACCTTCCGCCCCAGGAGAACCAGCTGGTGGCTGCACCCACAGGCAGACAGCTTATCCCTCTCCACTCAGAGCAGCAGCCGCAGCTGTTGGCAGCTAATCCCCACCTAAGGCTTGGGGGAAGGAGCTGGGATCACTTGTTATTTCCCCCACACATCAAGTCTCACTGGGGTTGAACGCATTTCTCTCTACACCCGATTTCAGTTCAGAGTCCCTCCCCCCATTGCTGCTTTATTCCTCATCCCTGGACAGATGTGAACACAAAGAAACTTTTGGTGACCACGTCCAGCTACTTCCCTAAAGATTTTTTAATGTAATAATTGCTGCCTCCGCCCCCCCATTAAGAACAGCTGATTTTACACCCAGCCGCTTCATCCTCCTCCATAACCGTCTCATCCAAATCCCCTGGATGGCTGCTTGAATCTCCTGACACTCCACACTCCTCCGCTTTCACAGGTGTGACCCTGCATGGTTGGTGTGAGATCCATTTCCTCCCAGTTCTCCCACCTCGGGGGTTTGCCTCCCCTTCCTGGGCCCCCCAGGCCCTGTTGACAGCAGAGGGTGCCCCTCTCCCAGTCCAGCGGTGTCCCTGTCTCAGCCTCTCCCACAAAACTCTTCTCTGGCTCCAGGAGAGGCTCCAATGGCCCCGCCCAAGTTACAGCATCCAGGGCACATTTACAGCCCAGCTCAGCATCTCCCTGCACAATGGCACCTTCGCTCCCGGGAGAGTCAGGTACTACATCTCCCAGCCTGCCTGGGACGTGCTTCCACCTGCTTCAACCCAGGTAAGGGAAGTCTCCCACGCCAGGCTGATGCTCCCCAACCTCTCATCCTCTCTCAGCCAGCACCTCTAAGGAACTACGTGTCCCAGGCTGCCCTGCTGCAAAACAAAGTTCCCCCAGGCTGGGGGCCAGGCAGGGTGTCTTTGAAAGAGGCTAGTTTTGCTGAATCATTAGACTGAGGAGACCCCAGAGACGAATGCAGCCACCACATTTCAATTCATCTTTGGAGATGTGACACTTGAACAATCACTTGCCTAGAAAGAGTCTAAATCCCATGGGCACAACTCTCCTGTGTGCACAGCTTGTGAGCTCAGCCAACTACAGAGACTGACACTGTGAATGAATCATGAAGGCAGAGATACGTGTAGCAGAGTGGCGCAGCAGAAGTGTGCTGGGCCCATAACGCAGAAGTTGATGGATCGAAACCATCCTCTGCCAACCTGTGTTTATTCCTTAGAGCCCTGGAAACAATTTGGCCTGACTTCATTTGCTCCATGTAGAAAAGAGGAGCAAATTCTCTCCCTGTTCACACTTCAAGGGAGATGCAGAGCTGCATCCTGCACATCTCCACCTAGAAACCAGATAGGCTGCTTCCAGGGTGCAGTACAGTGCCAGGACAGGAACTCTGTCTTTACACCCCCACTGCACTGCTGGCTGGAAGTCACCTGAGGTAACCTTCCCCCTCCTGCAAGGTTCCCCAGGGCCCAGCATGGAGCTGCTGTCACTGCAGGGTCCATGGGGGTCACAAAGGGGTGATGTGAGGTTAGAAGCTCCCAGAACAGCCCTGTGGGGAATTCACTGGCTGTGGAAAAGACAATCTAGGAATGGGGATTCCCAGCTGAATGACAGAGGCATGATGGAGAAGAAAGAGTTAATGCTTTAGAACAGTCTGGGGGTACTGGATGTGAAGGAGAGGGCCCAGCTCTCAGTCTGCAGAACGGCCAACACCAAACGTTCAAAACCCTGAGTCAGGCTCCCTAAAAATCATGAGCTGGGCTTTACAATTATGAGATTCTGTAAAATTAATAGCTTTGGGGATCTGTTTATTGACTTTCTGCATGATGAGCTATTAGGGCAGACCGGGGTGCCCATTTTGAATCTTTCTCCACAGCCAGAAGGGCTAGGGAATGTGCTGTGTCTTTAAGAGCGAAGGCTGAAATCATCACATCTCCACCTGACTCCAGAATCTGGGGTTTTAAGGAAAACAATAATTCTTATGAGACTCAAGGTAAAATCATGAGAGTTGGCAGCCCAGAGTCGGATGGAAAATTTATTCTCCAGGATTCCCTGGAGCCGGGGTACCCAACCTTTTTCTCTCTGTGGCCCCTGCCCAACATGATAGAAAAACTCCACAGCTCACCCGTGCCACAGCAACTGTTCTTCTGCATGTCCAGTAGGTTAAAAGCCAGGGCTGTTGTTAGGGGGTGGCCAGCAGAGCAATTGTGCAGGACCCCACAACACAGGAGCCCCATGAAGTTCAGTTGCACCAGCTTCAGTCCCAGGCGGTAGGGCTCAGATTTTAGTCCAATGTCAGCCCTGATTTCTGTTTTAATTTGGTAGAGCCCTCCCTGAAACCCCCTTGCTGCCCCGCAAGGGGCTCTGGATCCCTGGTTGAGAACCACGGCCTTGGAGCTCTGTTTTGAAGGAGTGAGCAAAGCTGCTGCCTTTCCGGATGGCTGAACTCAGGCCATTAGTGTGGGAGATTCCTGAACTGCCAGGGACACCAGGAAAGCTCCCTGAGCAGCTGCCTGGCCTCAGGGACAGTCTAGGTTTACAGGACTCCAGGTGGCAATGAAGCAGCTGAGTCAGGCTGGGAACTTTGATTCCCAGAGAACTGCCCTCGCTCCCTGCTCAGCAGCTAAGAAGTCAATTTCCAGCACCCTGACGCATCAGCCTGGATCTCAGTGCTGTGCTAGGGGCTTCTCCTGTCACTCCTGCTGTGAAGTGCAGGGAGCCCGGGGGCATTTCTAGAGCAGTGGTCTTCAAAGTGGGGTGCGCACATCCCAGGGGTGCGTGAGACCACCCCCGGTCTGCCGCCGAACTCCTGGGAGGTCTATTTTTCTACCATCGAAATGCCGCCACAGAAAGCAGAAGCTTTCTGTTCAGCGGCATTTTGCAGACATACTCTGGGGGCCACGAGCGGATGCCACGCCGGGGAAAGGGGCCACAGCCAAAATCTTTGAGGGCCACCATTCTAGAAGACAACAGAAAGCTCAAGTGCAGATTACATTTTTATTTACAATTCTTTATAATGTGATATAATCCTTCAATTCTAATGTCACCATCGATAACATGACTTGTTCAGTCTGGTAGTTTACCAGTCTGGACCTTAGAATCATAGACTCTCAGGGTTGGAAAAGACCTCAGGAGGTATCTAGTCCAACCCCCTGCTCAAAGGAGGACCAACATCAACTAACTCATCCCAGCCAGGGCTCTGTCAAGCCTGACCTTAAAAACCTCTAACGATGGAGATTCCACCACTTCCCTAGGTAACCCATTCCAGTGCTTCTCCTTCCCCTTCCCCGACAGTGAAAGAATGTTTTCTAACATCCAACCTAAACCTCCCCCACTGCAACTTGAGACCATTTCTCCTTGTTCTGTCATCTGCCACCACTTGAGAACAGCTGAGCTCCATCCTCTTTGCAACCTGCCTTTGGGTAGTTGAAGGCTGCTATCAAATCCCACAAAACTGGTAATCTAGATGAGGCTTGAACACACAACCCCAGCATCACTGTAATATAATTACTGTGTGTGCATCTTTTGCACCAGTGGAGGCCACACTGACTGAACCTTGATCAACAATTTTGGATGTTGACATAAAATAATGGCTTACCCCTTAACAATGGTGCTGTCTTATATTCCTTATGTGCTGGCCCCTTATGGTCATTTTCTTTCCCTGCTTCTGGCGAAAAGCTTTGGGATTTTGTGCAGAAACTTTATTTCCCTGTGAGAGACCCAGGAGTGGGGGCTGCCTGCATGTACCCACCACCCACCAGATTAGAAGGTGACCGACAAACATCTTAAGACGAGGCAGCCGTCCCTGTCAAAAACATCATCTCCCGTCTTCACTTGAGTGACAGCCTGAATCCTTCCTTATCCAGGCAAGGCTCAAGGATTGGAATCAGCAGCAGCAGCAGCAGCACCATCTGTACATAGCAGGAACCAGTGCAAAATGTGCTTTAAAGGGAGCTGTCGCCTTCCTTGTGGAGTAAAGTTTGTCATTATGGTAATCGATTTTCAGTTCCCTTCTCTGAAGGCAGGGATGGAGTCACCTCAGGCCTCAGCCACTCCTCATGCTGGGAAGCTAACAGTGCCCCCTGAGCCAGGGGAAATTAACTGCACCCCACTAGGGACAAACAGCTTTATTGACTTGGCCAAAGCCTACCAGTGAGTGGGGGTGTTTAAACTCTCCTAGCTTCCCAGAAACAAAGCCCAACCTTTCATCCAAACATCCAGGAGAGAAGTGATGTTTCACCCCAGGTGGGACTTGAACCCACAATCTTTGGCTTAGAAAGCCACTGCCTTATCCATTAGGCCACTGGGGCTCTGAAGAGCATGTGAAAGAAGGAGGGATTTTCCCTCTCTTCATTGCACATTACTCACATTCATTTGGAAATAGGGTCGTTTTTTTGGGACTGGGGGAGATGAGGAAATAAAGTTTCGGGTGAGTTTTTTCACCTGCAGATTCCCGACGCCCTTAGCTGTGGCAGTGAGAAGTGTCTGGGGGCCGACAGGCCTGTCCCCGAGGAGCTGGAACAGCAGCTGCCACCTCCCCCTCGGCTCCAGGCTGTGGGAAATGCTCATTGCTTGGCTGCAGGGGCGGATGCTGCTCCATGCTCTGGAGAGTATCTGGATTGGTCTGTCACCCCCCTTCACTGAGCCAGTCTGATAAGATCCCAAGTACCCCCCGGCCTGGCAGCTGAGAGTCTGTGCAAACATCAACCCCCCCCAGCCCCTCCTGCCAGCAGCAGCGCTCCCCAACCCAGCCCCACAGGGGCACTCAATGCCCTTCACGTGGGGAAATGGCTCCTTGGTGCCCAGCTGCTAGACTGAGACAAGGAGAGAGCCGTGTCTGGCTCACCGTGTTTGTCGCCACACACAGGCCTGTCTCTTACTTTCAGCCCAGGACAGGAAAGGAATGGTCTTGGGGAAAGGGAATCAGAAGGGTTCCACATTTCAGACGCTGGTGGCACAAATGGCACATTGTGACAGTCAGAATCTCTGGGCGGCTCTTTCATTTCCACTGAGATCTGAGTCCTGCTTTGGGCACCAGGTTTGAAAATGAAAATCCTAAACCACCCTTTGAAACAGCAAGTGCACCAGGACGTGTTATTGTCCCTGCCCCAAAGCAGACAGACCCAGGGAGAAATGCCAGTGAGTCCAGGGTAATACTCCACTGAACGTTTACTATTTTCTCTTGCTAAACTCCCTCCCAACCCTGTGGGCTCTTAGATCAGGGCATTGAGCCTGAGGCAAGAGGCCTACATTGCAATGTTACAGCCCTGTGAGCCGGAGTTAGCTGACCTGGGCCAGCCATGCGTGTTTTATTGCAGTGTAGACGTATGCTAACCTTGTGTGTACACTGCCATTAACACACCCCAGGCTCTTGTCTCAAAGGCAGGATCAGCTGCTGCAGGCTTGTGCTGCAGGGTATCAAATTCTAGTGTAGAAGCTTGAGCTTAAGCCCAGCCGCTGAGAGCCCAGGGGAGGTGAAGATCTCTGAGCCTAGGCTACAGCCTGAGCCCAAAGGTCTACACTGCAATTTTTAGCTCCACAACCTGATCCTCAGACCATCCAGGCTGCAGGGCTTTTATCCCAGTAGAGATTCACTCTAAGGGGATGACTCCATTGCAATATAAGCCCAGGGTTAGTAAAAGTCACATCACCAGCCCCATGGTTTGTGAACTGAAGGGTTGAGCATCTGCAATACCCAGGTTCACAAGTGTTTAAACCATAGGAGCAGCCACAGTGGGCTGGACCCAAAGGCCCATCTAGCTCTGGATCTTGTCTTCTGACAGGAGCCAATACCAGGTGTCCCAAACACAAGACAAAAAGGCACCACTGGGAATTGAACCCAGGGTCTCCTGTTTATAAAATATGTGTTTTAACCAGCTAACCCCAATGCCTGTGATGACTTGAAGTGCTGTCTCTACCCAGCCCCGATTTTCCACCAACCCCACACTAGGGCCTGACAAGTTTTGTTTGTGTTTGGATTCTGTAAAGCAGAGGAGCAGGTGAAGTTTCACTCCCAAGCTGTGTGTGTGATTCTCTGTCAGGTCTATGCTACAAAATTAGGTCAGTGTAACTGACCTATGGATGGTACCTTACTGGAACATTGCTCCGTGTACATGATCCACTCCATGTAGCCATGTTCCAGTGAGCAATAGGTGGTGGCATTCATGACTGGTCACCTGTTTTAATTTGGGGTGACCTGACCAAAAATCTACTCTTCTGTCGCTAACAATGTGGGCTGCATTTCAAAGCACTAGTCATTTACATATCCTCATTTGCATATCCTCATTTGCATATCATTCTAAACAATCTTTACAGTTGGGCCATCGGTCAGGTCAGTCCGTGAGTTCATTAACTCTTTCTGGCCCTGTCACCTGTCAATGAGATTCTATATTACACTCATAAAGTCACACACTCCCCCCGCTCTTTGAGGATTCCTCCCTTCACTGGTGTGGAGAGAAAACAGTCCCTTGTGTAGGAGATTCGAAGCATCTTTCAGTTGAATTGTAAATGTCTTGTTCATACTTTCTGGGCACATGAAGTTTGAGACGTCTTCAGAGATGACATGCAAATCCTCTGTTTACAGTCCCCCAGGTGGTGACTGGTGACTTCGGTTGCTAGTAACGTGGTCAGGCCTTGTTGACACTGAGGAGTCAGAATTACAACATACTTCAGTAAAAAACATAGTGTAAAATCTCATCGCTCCACAGACAATGTTGGTGCACTCATTTTAACAGGACAATGATCTTCAGTAGATTATGAGTTTTCAAATGATACCTCACAAAGCATACTTTGTACAAACTACATCATAACCATATAACAGTGGTGAATGGGGGGTTTAGGGCATTACTTGGGGTACACTGTATCACTGTTGGAGGATTGGATCTATTTCAGCTGATGGACAGGTTTGCTAGGTTTTTAGATGTTATATAAGCCCCCCATTCAGTGGAACTGCTGAACATAGTGGTGATGGATCTGAAAATGTAGTTCCATGAAAAGAATAAACCAACCCCTTAGGGAGCACCTGGATTTGAACCAAGGACCTTTTGATCTGCAATCAAATGCTCTACCACTGAGCTATACTCCCTACATTGTTGGAAGGTTGGAACCAACCATCTTGAGGATTATGACACACCTTACTTCAAAGAGCTCCTGTTATCTTCCCAGGCATGGGTGCTTTTAAAATGGGGCTGCACATCATATGGGCAGCTGAGCACCACACCTCACAGAATCCCCACATCTGCTCAGTCTCACCACAGCACAACTACTACTTATCTGGGACCACACCTTGCTCCCCAGCTCTGGGCAATTTAAACTCACCAGCATATCTCCAAACCCTCAGAGACCCAGGGAAACAGAACCCATCACTCCACAGCACACTCATTAAGGAACTCTCAAATAATGACATCCTGACCAGAAACACAGCACTCCTGGGAGTGTCAGCCACACCCCCGTGCCCTGCAGTAGAGTTGGGTCTGGACAGTGAGTAGGGGCCATAATGCTCTGGTCCCTGGTATATATTTTGCACAATTGTGGCTCAGTGGGAGAAGTCTTGTCTCCCATCCAGCAGGCCTGGACTTAATTCACAGCCAGTGCCGAGCTGAGTTTTCTGAGCAAAGGCTGAAGGAACTGGGGATGTTTGGTATGGACAAGGGATGATGAAGAAGAGAACATGATAGTGGTTTTCACAACCTTGAAAGGCTGCCATAAAAAAACATGGAGAAAAGTTGTTCTCTCTTGTCACAGAGGGCAGGACAAGAAGCAATGGGTTCAAACTATAGCATAGGAGTTTTTGATTAAATGTCAGGAAAGACTTCTTAGTATAAGAACGGTTGGAAAATGGAACAGACGGTCCAGTTTGTGCAAGGTCCTTCACTGGAAGTTTTCAAAAGGAGGCCGGATCAGCTTGACCCACAGGGCCCCATTGCTCTGTGGATCGGGGCAATTATAGATGTAAGCAGTGTCAGGAATGAGATATATTCTGACATCTGGTGGCAAACTATGGGAATTGCAGTGAGTTTTGGAAAATAACTTTGGGGCTGATCAATTTGCATAGACACACCCACTGTGCCTAGCCTGAGCCCATAGCAGCCCACATGGCCACTTCGGCTGATGTGGGAGCCCCAGTTTCTATGTTATTGGGGCAGGAAATATAAAGTGATGTTACCCTGATTTTGTGAATGAAGGACTATGGACACGTACTTGGCCCTTGTTATGATGGAGGGACTCGGCATCATCTAGGTAGCACTCACTGGGCAAGGGCCATGCGTTTCATAACACTCTGAGGTTGAGAAAGTTTATAGTTAGCTATCTTTATGTTTTGGTAAGGGATGTGTTTAAGGGTGCTCCAGGTCTATTGCATCTTTTCTTTCACCACAGTGGAATGTTAGGGCTAATTTTGATTTTTTTAAGAGTTTTGGTTCAGCTTCCTAAGCTGAGTTCATTTTGAGTCTGCTGGTGTGCTTGTGCCAAGGTACTGACCTGCGCGCCCCCCCCCCTGAGGTGAAATCATTGAGCACTGTGTTAAGTGCTGCTGGGTCTAAAGGCATGTTGGTGGCACCAAGCAATTTGTGCACCTAGCAGAACAAAGCAGCAGACTCAGCTGAGCGGTTCCTGTTTGCAGTTCGTGTGGCTGGCACAGCAGAGCAGTCCATGTGTCGACTAGCGGAGCTGTTTGTGCTGCTGACGGAGTGACTGGCACCGCAGAACTGTCCGCGTGTCGGCTAGCAGGACGGCTAGCGGAGTGACTGGCGCTGCACAGCAGTTCGAGTGTCGGCGAGCAGAGCAGAGCGGATTGCAGTGAGGGCTGCAGCGGAACCCCCCAGAGAGGCGGCGCAGTCGGCCTCGGACCACGTAAGGTGCCCCGTGCCCTACCCTCCATTTCCACCCATGCTGGGAAGTAAGACTCTGCCAATTGATTTTTGAACTCTGCACTGACCCAGAACAGAGACTCTTGGGCTGCTGGACTTTTGGGACTATTGAGTGACTTTTTGGGGTTGTGGAACTCAAGAGCCAAAGGGAAGGCCACGGCCTATTTGCTGGGAGGGGGGCTTCTGGTTCATGGTTTGTTTTATTAACCTTGGTTGTGGTGTTTCCCCAATATAATGCCACAGTGTTTCTCCCTGTTATTAAAAGGCTTTGGTACACTCAGACTCTGTGCTTGCGAGAGGGGAAGTATTGTCTCTTACAGACGCCCAGAGGGGTGGTATATGGTTGTCCCAGGTCACTGGGTGGGGGCTCGAGCCGGTTTTTGTATTTGTGCTATTGGAATGGAACCCCTGGATACTGAACCCGGCCCTTGTTGCTGCCAACTCTGATGGGCAGAAGGGTTACACACGCACTGCTCAGATACACTTCAACACACTGCTCACACACATTCAAGTGTGCTGCTGTCACATCCGTACTGCACACACACACATTCGATAGACACAAACACTTTTGCCCATCCGTCCATGCTGTGCACACAACAACACACACTTATATCCCCATTGGTCAGACACTGCCAAGATACACACTGCTGCCACACACACTTGTGTGATCTTCAGATACACACACGATCTCCCTCCCCTCCCTCTGTCAGTTCTGTAATGGCCTGAAGAGCTGCACACACGGATATGGGTCATGGGAGTACAAGGGGCCGGTGAGGGGAGGCATTTCGACTCATGAGGGTCCATGAAGGAGGCAGATCCCCCCCCCATGCTGTCTACATCCCTCTCCCCTCTCCTCCTACTGCAGGTTGATCCAGAGACAGCCACATCTATGGCCCCGAGGAGCCCCTGCCCCAGCTGTTCCTGACCCGTCCTGTTGGCTCCGGCCTCACCCATTTCAGACCCCGTGACACCTCCGAGCGGTTCAGGAGATAACGTGTCTAGTTCCCCAAGACCAGCCCCCATCAGTGGCTATTGCTACGGCAACCTCCTGATGTGGGGCCAGACCCTGAATTGCCCTTTCTGCAAATCCCCCCATGTACCGTGGCAGAGCCCAGAGCAGCAGGATCCGCGGGACCTGAGGCCAGGGAAGGCCCGTGCACTTCAACACAGCCCTGGAGAGCCCAGGCGCTGGCCAGGATCTGGGAGCAGGGGTCCCCTACTCCCCTCTTTGGCTCCTGGGCAGCCCCCTGTCACTGGGGGCTCTCCTGCCCTGTCCCTGCCTCTCCTGGGCAGCACCCGCAGAGCATCTCCACTGGGACATTCAGCGTCTCCCCTCATCTCACAGGCTGGCAGCTTGGGGCCTGGGGGGGGATTTCCCACCTGGGCGCCCAGTTCCCACCCACAAGTGAAAATCCGGGTGCCCAACTCCCCCAACTGGCCCTGAGACCCTCAGCCTGAGCCCAGGGCCTGCCTTGCTGGGTGCCCATCGTGCAGTACAGCCGCCCTCCCCCCCATCCATGGGTATCGGGGGCAGGGTGTGGGGAGAAGATAGTCGCGGGGGTGGGGGGGTTGGAAGCTGTCACTGGGGTTTCTTCTCTTGCTGCTTCCTGCAATAAAACACTTTCCTGCCAATGCAGAAGGAGTTGGTGTGTTTGGGGGCTGGGGGCATTTTAGGGTTCTCAGCGGGGGCTGTTTGCCCTGCTGAGCCTGACGCTGAGCCATGGGGTGTCAAGTCACATGGAAAAGCTCCAGGAAGAAACAAACCCCCCGGGGGTTGGGGGGTCCTGTTTAGGGTACAGACAGTGGGGTCAGGGGGTGTCTGGAGGAGACAAATCTCCCCTTGTCCTCTCTTTGGAAGGAGGCTCCCAGCCAGCCTGGCTGACAGCGCTGCAAAGGCTGCGGGTGGGAAACTTCCTTAGCCAGGAACGTGTCCTGGTCGCTCGCTAACGGCTCTCCCCGGTGGGCTCTGAGTTTAGTTCCATGGAGCCATTTGCTTCCAGGACTTTTCCTTGGGACTTCCCAAACCGCTGTTCAATCAACTTCCCTTGGATTTCAGTGTAACCCAGAGCATGAACAGAGGGGTGTCGGGGCAGCTGGGGGCCCCGTCCCTCTGCCAGCAGTGGATCTGTGAATGCAGTATGTGCTGGGGGGCTGGGCACCGCGCGGGAACACTCAGGTTGGCGTGGGCCTGTTGCTCCAGAAGAGCGGCCATGCTGGGTCAGACCCACGGGCCAGTGGCCTTTCTCTGACAGCACCCGGTGCCAGATGGCCTGGGGGAATGGACAGAGCCGGGCGATTATCAATCAATCCCTTGTGAACCAGACTTGGCTTGTGCCCACCCGCAGAGGGATAGCGGCATCCACGGGGCTGTCTCCTGTGCCTGGCAGAGCCGGGGAGTTGGCTGGACGGTGCTGCAAAGGCTGTGGGTGGGAAACTTCCTTCCCATGTGCTGAGTTGTGGATTATCTCTGACCTCACAATGCTGCTGCTCAGACAGCACCAACGGGCAGCAAATGTGGGGAGAGAGAGAGAGAGAGAGAGAGAGAGAGAGAGAGAGAGAGTGTGTGTGTGTGTGTGTGTGTGTGTGTGTGTGTGTGTACCGAATACACATTCATGATGATTACACACATGATAATTAGTAGCCAAAATTCGATTCAAATTCCCCATGGCATGTTTAGAAACAAGGGTTCCAAAACAGAGAGAAACCTTGTAAACAGAAATTTTGGATGCTCTGGTGTGTTTGTGGTTGTGTTCAAATTGAATATGTGACTTTAATTTTTGGGCATGGTTCCTGGACCTGCTTACATGCTAGGGAGCTCAGTAGGGCAGCACACAATCAAGGCTTAGCAGCAGTCAGTCCGCAAGTACCCAGTGAGTTGTACCTCTCTGTTATAGGCAGTAGCCATGTTCTCTCCCTCTGATTTTGGGGTTTTATGTGTTATTGTTCCGGGTTAAGACACAGATTAGCGAGACATTGCCAACTTCCAGCAGGAGCATTTTGTGTTTTCTCTAACTTCTCTGCTTGTGTGCCACAAAACATAAAAGACACAATCTCACAAAAAAGAAAGAAAGAAAATTCTGAAGCTAGAAGTCCTAGTTTCCCCCATTCTAATTTCCCCGACTTTTTACTCACACCTTCTTGTCAACTGTTTGAAACGGGCCACTCTCATCACCAAGACAAAAGTGATTTTTCCTCCCTTGGTTTAGGAGATCAGATTGTTTAACACTCTATGAAAACCTCAGTGTGGGGTGAGGAACAGACTCTGCTGTTTTACTGGGGGGCTGCTCGCTGCCCAGAATCAATAATGAGCAGGTGGGGAGATCCGGGGTGCAGCCCAAACATCCCACCGGGCTGGCCAGGGGCAGACATCAGGCCTGCAAGGGAAAGGTGGGGGTGGCAGTGACGTCACAAAGGCCTTTGGCAGGAACTCAGCCTATTGGGGCTGTGATGAGGCGGCTGTGACCTCACAGAGTTCCCTTGACAACAGCCAGGCAGGACAGGGATGCGGGAGGGGGAACCGCGGAGACCCCTGTTGCCTGGCTGCAGCGAGTCTCCATCCCGCG
>ML677517.1:19490-35813 GCA_007922305.1 Dermatemys mawii
GATCGGGGGGGGGGGGGAGGAGATTCTGGGGAAGGTTTTTTCATTTCTGTGGATTTTTTTGATCCCTTTCCTCAGGACTCAGGGGAGAGGCCCACGGCCACAGGAGCAGGACGAGAACGTGCAGCCTCCAGCTGCCAGGAAGTGCTGTGGGGCTGGGTGCTGAGAAAGCCAGAGGGTGAGATGCAGGGGAGAGAGAGATGCAATGAGCACTGAGTGCGAGTGGAAAGGTGGGTCTGGGCCTGGTATTGTGGGAACTTCCCTGGCTTATACACGACCCCGGTGGAATTGGCTAAAGAAAGGATCTGAGTTCCCACTCCCTGACCCAGAGCCTGCCTGACCCCGAGGACTCTCCTTCTCCTCTCGTGTGGGGCAGAGTCCTCGGAACCCCGACAAGGCTGGGCCCAGAATTCCTGGGGGGCTCGACCCCCAGTCTTGTCATGGTCACTTAGAACAGGGGCTGGGGTGTCCCACTCTGAGGTTCTCTCTCCACTCTGGGCGTTTCCCTGACAATTGATTAACCAGTGATACATTTTATAAAATGGGGGAAGGTTAAAGGAAAACCCATCCCCCGTTCTGTGGGGCAGGGAGATCACAGCCGGTGTCTCTGGAGTGTCAGGGCAGTTCACAGTCTCCCCCTCACACGTCCCAGG
Organism: Dermatemys mawii; assembly: GCA_007922305.1. NCBI lineage: Eukaryota > Metazoa > Chordata > Testudines > Dermatemydidae > Dermatemys > Dermatemys mawii. The sequence goes on from ML677517.1 coordinate 20,141, forward strand.
CTCCTTCCCAGACCCTGGCTGTGCAGTAGGGACACCGCAGGCCGGACACTTGCTCTGCGGTGGTCACGTGCGCTCAGGCTGTAGGTGGCAGGACCTTTGTTCCAGTGTAGCCCCCATGTAAGGGATACGATACCCCCGACAGTTCTCTTGACTGGCAGCGTCTCCTTGTGCTGGGCCTTCTGCCCAGGTCCCCCTCGCTCTCCCAAGCTGCTCCCTGCTCCCACCTCCAGCCCCCGTGCTGCTGCGGCTCTGCCTCCATCTCCCTGGGCTGCTCCTCAGGCCTCGGTTGCTGCGGCTCCTCCCCCAGCACAGAGCTGCTCCCTGGGCGGCTTCTCTGGCTCTTGCTGCTGCGGCTCGGCTCCCAGCACGGATCTGCTCTGGGTCTCTCTGGCTGGCCCAGCTCTGCTCCCCGGCTCTTCTTGGGCTCCTGCTCTCTCCTTAACTCTGCCCCACTCTGGCCCAGGTAGCTCCAGCTCACATGGAGGATGGGAACCCCCTGGGCTGGTGATTCCCTCATTATGCAGCTAACCTGGAGCCTTGGGGACTGTCAGTCTCAGGGTCCTGATTTCCCATTGGCCCTTCCCCCTTCTATTGGTATGGGAACTAGCCAGCCAAAACACCACTAAGTTTCAGTAAGGGCCAAGAGTTGCCTTACAAAAGCCAGTCCTGTGGGGGTCACTGATCTATGGAACAAGCAGCTCCCATGGTGCAATGGTCAGTATTCAGGACTTTAAATCCTGTAATGTGAGTTCAAATCTCATGGGCACCTTGTGATAAAGTCTTGGACCTCACTTGCTGTGTCTGCAGCTGTATGAGAGTAAGTCTTTTTTCTGATCTGCTGGGTGACTCATGGCCACTGGAGCCAGGTCTTTGGTCAGGATGGTCACAGTGTGTTGGGGCTTTAGAACTTGCTACTGGTTCTGCAGTGCTGTGGTTTGACCTGATGGTTGGGATTCTCAGAGCATCACCTGCTGCTGAGATGTTTGGTCCTTGTCCATGCTGCCACACTTCTCCCCTTATCTACATGGTGCTTGAAGACAGGAGCTCCAGGGCCAGGCTTCATAGTCAGGGCTACGCAGGAAAGAGGAAGAGTCCCAGACTGGAGCCCAGCTCACCTTTCCTCCTCTGGGCATCTAGGGCGGAGATGGCTGGTGCTAACAGCTCTAAGGGAAGGTTTAAAAGCCACAGAGCAACTGAGGGCAGGGCAAGAGGGGCGGAGGACCATGTCTATGTGTCTGGTCAGCCAATAGCCACAAGGAAACCTGGCCAGGCCTGAGGGGAGCCAAACACCCATTGAAGTTGTGCTTAATCCACTCGGTGATCAAGAGGGAAACCTGTTGAAATCTGTGTGTGAGGAGAACCCTTTTGGTTTGGAGGGAGCGAGGAGAACGAGCGAGTGAAAAAAATAACCTGCATGAAAGAGAGAGCAAAAAGAATGTGAAAGGCAGAGAAAGAAATAAAGGGGAGAAGAAATGTTAGAAAAATAAGGAAAGTTAAAAAGAGCATGAAAGGTGGAGGGAGGAAAAGAAAGCAAAGGAAAGTAAGAACATGCAAGCTAGAGAAGGAAAGGAACAAAAAAGGATGAATGAACCATACGAGCACTAGAGAAAAGTAGAACGGGACAGTCAGAGAAAGAAGGACAGACTGACTTGTTAAGCAAGGTTGCAGCCCAGATTCTTCATGTTGGGGGCAGAGGCCCCCTGATTTTTGTCCTGGCCTGAGTTCCTTTCTGCCCTGCTTGGTGAGCGAAAGGAACTGAACACAGCACATCATGAGCCCATTGCTAATTGGGTCTGAGACATCCACACCTGAAGGACCATCTCCAGAACTTACCTTGATGGTGCCATCCATCGTCGCTCCCACATGGAGCTTCCCACCCAGACCTCAAGGCATAGGCACCAAATCTGTGAGTGCTCCAGGGCTGGAGCACCCATGGGTGAAAATTGGTGGGTGCTCTGCACTCACCAGCATCTCACCTCCTCCCCTGAGTGCTCTGCCTCCTCCTGCTTCTCCCTCCCAGCACTTCTGTGGAGCTGCTCTTCCCCTTCCCCTGTCTCATCATTCATTCACTCCTGCCTTTTTTATACCCATGGTCAGCACCATCCCTAGCCAGCTGCACTCACCTCAAGAAGACAGTCCCCTTGGTGGGTGTCAATCACTGACCTCTCTTCTCTTTGAGCACTGACTGCCCCTCCCTTTCCTTGCCTCTCGGTCTGGGCAGATGGGACCTTTCCCTCCAGTGCTGGAGGATTCTCCCTTCTCATCTACCATTGTCCCAAGCAGCACAGTGGGTGGGAATATTAAAGTACAAAGGTGACATAGGAGCAGAAACCAGACCTTCTATGCCATTAATGCTTGCCTCTTACTGAACAGGATTGGAACCTGCAGGGCCCCATCCCCTCTGGGTTTGAGCAAAGCAATAGACTGACAAGACAAGTTGAAGATGCTGGGGATTGAACCCAGGGCCTTCTACCTACAAACAATACACTCTACCACTGAGCTACATACCCAGATGGGATGAGTTATGCTTAGCCTTCCAACTTCCAGAGCATCCAGTGGCCTGAAAGCGACATGGGGACACACCCTTCAGTTAAAGGCAGTGTTCTTAGGCCAATGCCTTTGTCTAAGCAGCAGAGGCAGCCATAAGCTGGGAAGCGAACAGTCATATCCTCACATCCCAAACCAGTCCTATCGAGATAAGACAATCTGGGGTTGTTAGAAGGGGGATCTGATCTATCCCCTCCAGAGAAAGGGAAGAGCGGAGAATTAAAAGGAAGTTTAGTTTGAGACTCTTCTGTTTGGTAAGAATTCACTTATCAGTAGACACAGCTAGGAAACCCTTCTGTCTTTAGAGATGTAGTTGTGAAATCCTCTCTTCTGTATTGTTTTGTCAGTACAGGCATGTCGCATCTTATGCTGATTCAACATACATGATTTCTGCTTTACGCAGTCAGCAAAAACAAAAAAAGAAAGGAGAATTTTTTAAAAAATCTTCCTGCAGGGGGCGCAATTTCGCCTCCCATTGAAGTCAATGGGTTCTGGCTCTATGCGGTTTCCGCTTTACGCGGTAACTGTAGAACGGAACCCTCACACTAGACGAGACACGCCTGTATAATTAAGAGTTGTAATCAGAGGGTCCAGGCTTCAAGCCCCTGTCCAGGCTCCTGCTTTTTAAGTTGCCTTATGACTTCTGGGGCTGTCCAGAGCCAGCAGCCACACAGGGATTCCCAGAAGGCCCCTTTCTCCTGAGTTGTCCATAGGAACAAGGAGATGGCCATAACCACAGGAGCAGGCCTAGAATTCACAGTCTCTGGTTGGCAGAAAGTGCTGTGGGGCCAGGTGCTGAGAGAGAGAGAGAGGGAGCAGCTGCAGAGAAGCAATGAGCACAGAGTGCAAGTGTACAGGGGGATCAAAACATAAAAATGGCCCTACTGGGTCAAACTGAAGGTCCACTTAGCGCAGTATCCTGTCCTCTAACAGTGGTGAGAGCCAGGTGTCCAGAGAGAATGAATAAGTGATCCATCCCTTGTTGCTCATCACAACTTCTGGCGACACCATCCCTGTCCATCCCATTGATGGATCCATCCTCTATGTACTTATCTAGCTGTTGGGGTGTTGTTGTTGTTTATTTTTTTCGATCCCTATAATAGTTTTGGTTGCAACATCATCTGGGAAGGAGTTCCACAGGTTGACTCTGTGTTGTGTGAAGAAATACTACTTTTTGACAGGTTTACACTTGGTGCCTATTAATTTCATAGTAAACAGGACTTCCTTATCAACTTTCTCTACATCAATCAGAGTTTTATAGACTTCAATCATATTGTCTCTTAGCCGTCTCTTTCCATGCTGAAAATTCCCTGTTTTATTAATCTCTCCTCATACGGAAAATGTGCCATGCCCCTAATCATTTTTGTTGCCCTTTTCTGACCCTTTTCCAATTCCAAACTATCTTTTTGTGATGGGATGACCATATCTGCACACACTATTCAAGATGTGGGCATACCATGGATTTCTATAATGGCAACATGATATTTTCTGTCCTATAATCTATCACTCTCTTAATTATTCCAAGCATTCTGTTTGGTTTTTTTGACTGCTGCTGCACACTGAGTGCACATTTTCAGAGAACTATCCTCAATGACTCCAAGATCTCTTTCTTGAGTGGTAAAAGTAATTTAGGCCCCATCATTTAACATATATAGTAGGGATTATACTTTCCAATGTGCATTACTTTCCATTTATTAACATTAAATTTCATCTGCCATTTTGTTGTCCAGTCACCCAGTTGTTTGAGATTCTTTTTGTAGATCTTCACAGTCTGCTTTAGACGTAACTAGCTAGAGGAGTTTTGTATCATCTGCAAATTTTGCCACCTTACTGTTTACTCTTTTTTCCAGATCATGGAGAAACAAATCTTCTAAGTCGACCTCGCTACAGACTTGTGCCAGATAGTGCTCATTGTAAAAACATTTACTCTGACAGTCGAGAAAATGGGACCAGCGGTCCTCAGTCCGACTGACACAATTAAAATCTCCCCATGACACCAAACACTGTGTGGTCCAGAGGAAGGGAGCCAGTTCCTTCCATTGATCTTTCCTTTCACATCTTAACCTGGGACCATACACACATAAACAGTGGTAACCAAAGCCACAGAGTACAAAGTCCACCAGTAATGCCCTCCCTAGTCAGAGCTCCACCACCTTCTATACTCACACCACGAATGTGAAGAACAAGACTTCAACCCCATCATTCCTCCCTGGCCTGGAGGACCAGAGAGAGAGGCCCTTCCTCCAGTCACTCTCTGCTCATCAAGCTACCCTAAAGGGATTAATGTGCATTTCCTGAACACCCACCCAGGTCCAAGTCCAGCTGCTACAAGGCACTGAACATCAGGCACCTGCTCCTTGGCCCCTGAATCCCTGTCACGTTCCATGGGGCCACTTTTACAGATACCCCACCCCTTGTACTACACATGCTTATCTGTGCTGAGGAGGTTTTGTCCCCAGTTCCTGCCCGATCTTCAAGGGCCTCACTGCCTCATTCTCTTCCTGCCATATTGAGTTGACCAATAAGTCATGTGGGAAAGACAGCTCCCGTCTCTCACCGTTAAAGGTCAGGAGGGCCAATGAGAAGCAGAAGCCCCTGTTCTGTTGTCCTGCTTGTGAGCTCAAAATCAGGCATTTGCCTCAGGTAAAGGTGTTGCTGCACTCACAGAGAACAAGCCACCCCTGCTTGGGTAACCATCAAAGGGCCTGCCACAGCCTGGGGTTGAATCAGGGACCTTTAGATCTTCAGTCTAACACTCTCACTACCGAGCTACTTCGGCAGATGCAGATTTGTTTTTTTGTCCTGGTTCTTCTCTGTCTGGGATGTTTTTGTCAGCTGTGGTACCCAAAAAGGACATCATACAGAGTGCAACATCACCCCCTGCTTCACCTCAGGCTCTGCCCCCACTCTCCTTGTTCCCCCAAACCCCCATTCCATCTCTTCCCACCCTACCCTATCCTGCCCTGGGCCTTCCTTCCCCATTCCTCTCCCTCCCCCACTCCTTCCTGTCCCAGCTCCTACCACTCCAGTGCCTCTTGCACAGCACTGAACAGCTGATCACTGGCAGGCAGGAGGCTCTGGGGGTGAAGGGGATGAGTCTGTCAGACAGGCCTGCTAGCAGGTGAGAGGTGCTGGGCAGGGGTGCTGAGCACCAATTATTTTTCTATTGGTGCTGCAGCCCCATAGCACCCTTGGAACCAGGGCCTCTGGCTGCACTGACTTGGGGACTTTCACAATGTAGAGAAAGGAGCAGCAGCTGGGGTTATGTCTGATCTGGGGGTACTAGGGGAGCAGCAGGGGGTTGAGGTGCTGAGAATTTTCCTGACACCTCAGGGACACAGTGTGAGGCGGTGTCCCAGGATCTCTATGAATGGAGCAGACCAGGATTTACTTGGGGTGGGGAGAGAATGGAGAATTTCTCAGGGGTGTGTAGAGGGGTATTGCTGGGTTTGAGACTGGCTAAAATGTAGGCCTCGCTGTGAGCAGGATTTGAACCTACACAGGGGAACCCTATTGGATTTCGAGTCCAACGCCTTAACCACTCGGCCATCACAGCTGGGACCCCTATGATGCCCTTATGAGAGAGAAACTGGTAAATAGTCACAATGCCCAGGCTTGACATCATCTGAAATCCAGAATTCCCCCAGCCAACCTGGCTCCCAAAGCACAGAGGGAAGTTGGGGTTTGTTCTCTTCATTTAGCCATGTGCAGTAGCACAGACAGTGCTTTGAGAAGGCAACTTAAAACCAAAGTGGATCAACAGGGGCTTCAATCCTAAAATTAACAAACTGATGCATCATCAACTGGGCTAGTCAGGTGTGTTGAAAACACTTCCCCTTCCACCACATAAGCAAGGCAGGAGACAGAAGCAAGGGAAAAAAAGTCCGAGGAACCCTTCCTCTTTCTCCACAGCCACTGCCTGTCAACTGGATTCCTCCTCATTGTCCTTTCTGTGCCTCAATCTGATGAAATTTCTGCATCAAAATCCTGCACCTGGCTCCATAGAATTAATTCTCACATCTCGTTGGGGACTCTGCTTCTTGTGTTCAGAGAGTCTCTGTCCTGCTCAGTAGCTGACCCAAGAAACACGATGTCCACCTGTTCTCAAGAGGTCCTTGGAGCAGCTTTCTTCCTATGGTCTGATGGCTAAGGTGTCTGGCTTCCAATCAAATAATTGAGGGCTGGAGTCCATTTGCTGTTGTACATGGGCAATTTTCCCTTTGTGCTGAAAATCCTGATATTTTTCAGCCCTTGAACCTCTTCTTGGCTACTCAGGCCAATGCTCTGGCTTCAGCTACAGCCCCAGGAAGGAGTTGGGGGTGGGACATCAAACACATGGATCAAATTTGTGGGAATGAGGTGAAGCAGCAAGAAACCTAACCAAAGACCTGAACCTCTTGACATGAGTCACCAAGAGACACGTCACTCTTGCACAGCTGGAGACAGAAGTGAGTACTTCAAACGCCAAGGTTTTACCACAAACCAACATAAGGTTGTGATGGTGCTGTTCCTGGTGGGATCCAACCGAGAGTGCCAAGTCAGGACAAATTGCTTCAAACAGGACATTTACAGTCCAAAGCTGGGGTTTCTCCACCTCTAAGACAAACCAAACAAGAGAAACAGAAAAGACTTTGGTTTTGCCCCACTGGCTAGCCACAAGTCACACAAGCAATTCCCTTAGACACTCCAGTTTGCCAGCATCACCACCAGCAGCCACCTGTCCTGGGGACAAATGGTTATGAAAACCAATACCCCAAATAAAGAAAACGATTCTTCCCAATTCCAAAGAATTAGGCCCCAGGTCAGTATACAAATTAGATCTTACCCACAAATCATGCTGTTGCCCATCCTTTAGAATCTAAAATCTAAAGGTTTATTATACAAGGAAAAAGATCTAGGTGAGGGTTTGAAATGGTTAAAGGAAATCAAATACATGCAGTAATGGCAAATCTCTTGGTTCAGGCTTACATCAGTGGTAGAAGAAACTGTAGGTTCAAATCAAAGTCTCTGGAATGCATCCCCTGGAGCAGGGTTTCTGAAACTGGGGGTCGTGACCCCCCGGGGGTCGCCAAGAGCTTCCCAGGGGGTCGCAAGCTTCTGCCGCCACTTAAAAGCCGCCGAATGAATTGCTTCCACATTCGGTGGCTTTCGAGAGTGCTCGGCATGTCCGCCGAAACGCCGCCGAATGCGGCAGTAATTTATTTGGCGGCTTTTCGGCGGACATACAAGGGTCCGCTGTGGCAGCCGAGGAAGGAAAGATGGGTCGTGGTTCTCAAAAGTTTGAGAACCACCGCCCTGGAGGGATGGGTCATTCAGTCTTTTGGCCAGAGCTTCCATTTGTAGCAAAGTCCCATCAAGAGGTAGGAGCAAGGCTGGAGACTGGAGACTGAAGACAAGATGGAGGAGCTGTGGCAGGTTTATTTATAGTTTTCCCCAGCTGCAAGAATCTCTTTGTTCCTGCTGTGAAAAGTCCAGTCCCATGGAGTTCTGGAGTCACATGGGCAGATCACATGACCATGCATGACTCAGGATTCCTAGGTGGCAGCCATTGCCCACCATCTATCTTGCACATCCTCTGCTAGATTTCTCATGTGGGTTGGAGCATTCCAAGCTGCCAACGAGTCCATTGTGTAGCTGATGGTTCTTAATGGGCCATCAAGCTGGGTAAACAAAGCTAAGGCCAAGGGTTCTGAAATGTCCCCAACAGCATAGCGCAATATTTGGGGTATGGTTACACTTACAAGATTATAGCGCTATAGGTTATAGCGGTCCCCTTATACAGTAATATGTATAGCGCTATTGTATGTCCACACTCAGATGCTCCTGCGGTATAGCATGGCCACATTTGGGGCACTTAATGCGGCATTAAGAGCAGCGCATTAGGGCAGGTATCCCAGCATTCAGCTGGGTGCAACGTGCTTTTTAAACGAGGGGGGTGAGGGGGGACGCGTTGTGTGTATGCGGAGGGAGAGAGACATTGTTTTTTCCTTTTTTCTGAAAGCCTGTCAGTGAGCCTCCCTTCACAGAGGGCTTTGTTTTCACACAGGCTCCCTCCTTAAACATTTGCATTGCTTATCTGCCGAGTTAAGAGAGAAACTCTAAAGAGGTACTTCCGCATTCCTCCAGCCGAGTTCAAAACAAAGGGAAGAGACGTCAATTGCCTTAAATGGCTCTAGACATCTCCAGAGATTACTTGTAGCGCAGTGGGTGTCCACATTCTTGCTGTAGCGCTACAGCAGTTGTGCTACAGCTCTTATTCCCCATGTGGAGGTGGATTAATAATAGCTCTATAACTCAGCAGTTATAGCGCTATTAGTGCCTTGCCACTGTGGACGGGGAGTAGGTTATAGTGCTCGTGGGGGCTTTATAGCGCTATAAAGTGCCAGTGTAACCATGGCCTTAGATATCAGGCCACAGAAAAGAAGCTGCTTTAGCTCTAGCTTGAGAAACACTGTGTTTCTTGGGTCAGCTATTGAGAGGGGCAGAGACTCTCTTGGTACAAGAAGTAGAGTCCCCAGCAAGGTGTGAGAGTTAATTCTATGGAGCCAGGTACAGGACTTTGCTGCAGAGATTTAGTCCTATTGAGGCACAGAAAGGACAATGAGGGGGAATCTAGTTGTGGAGAAAGAGGAAGGTCCCTTGAACTTTTTTTGACTTGCTTATGGCTGCTGCCTTGCTATTGTGGTGGAAAGGTTGGCATTTTTAATATACCCCACTAGCTCAGTTGGTGATGCACCAGTTTGTTAATCTGGGGGTTTAGGATTCAAGTCCCTTTGCATCTACTTAGGTTTTAAATTGCCTTTTCAAAGCACTCTCTGTGCTACTGCACATGGCGAAGCAAAGAGAACAAACCCCAAATCCCCCCTGTGCTTTGGGAGCCAGGATTGTTGGGTGAATTCTGTATTTCAGATGATGTCAAGCCTGGGCCTTGTGACTATTTACCAGTTTCTCTGGCTCTAGAGCATTAGAGGGCTGACAGGTGTGAGGGCTAAGTAGTCAAGATCTTGGTGTTGCAATCCTGTAGGGTTTACCTGTGGAGGTTCAAACCCTGCTTACAGCAAAGTTTGTGTTTTAGCCAGTCTCTAACCAGGACAATACCCTTATACAAACCCTTGTACCCCTATACAACCTATATGGTACTGTAGCACTGACAGAAAAATAATTGGTGCTCAGAACCCAGTGGCGACCAGCACCGCCTCCTACCTGCTAGCAGACCTGGCCCACAGACTCATCCCCTTCACCCCCAGAGCCTCCTGCCTGCCAGTGATGAGCTGTTCAGTGCTGTGCAAGAGACACTGGGGTGGAGAAGCTGGGACAGGAAGGATTGGAGGAGGGAGAGAAATAGGCCCAGGGGAGGGCAGGGCAGGATGGGGTGGGAAGAGATGGAAGGGGGTGGGGCTTGGCGGAACAGGTGGAGTGGGGGCAGAGCCTGAGGTGGAGCAGGGGGTGATGTTGCACTCTGTATAATGTCCTTTTTGTGTGCCACAGCTGCAAAAACATGCCGGACAAAGAAGCAGCAGGACAAAAGAGTCTCCAGTATCTGCCAAAGTAGCTCAGTTGGGAGAGCGTTAGACTGAAGATCTAAAGGTCCCTGGTTCAATCCCAGGCTTTGGCAAACACTTTCCTAGGCCTCATACAGGTGTGGCTTGTTCTCTGGGAGTGTAGAGACACCTTTACCTGAGGCAAGTCCTGGCCTGCTGACATTGAACAAGGAGAGACAGGAGCTGCCTTCCCCCCATGACTTATTGGTTGACCCAATAGGGCAGGAAGAGAGTGAGACAAGGCTGCCCTTGGAGATGTGGGCAGAGCAGGAGTCACATCAATCAGGTTCACATGGAAGAGAGCAGGTGGACAGGGTAGTGCCAATGACTGTTCAGATCAGGCAGCTCTCAAAGGGGGCAATTCCCTGACTGGGGCAGAGAATAGTGGAAGCTGAGGATCCAGAGCTTGCAAGATAAGGAAGAGGGGTGGACAGGCCTGGTGGTGTTGGCAGAGGGAAAAGCACTAGAAGGCCTGGCCCCAGGGCAACCAGAGGACTGGTGAGAGTCACTGAGGGAGAAGTTGTTGGCCTTTGTACTGGCAGTGGGGCAAACACCACAACAGGAAACAAACTGTGCCAAGTGGTGCAGGGTCAGCTGTGGGATTTCCACAAGACTATCAAGGCAGGGGAGCCAGTCACTGTGTGAGTGAATGACTCTCTTAATACACATGTGTAGGTCCCATGGTGGAATGGCAGGACTCTGAATGGTGCAATCTGAGTTCAAATGTCAGTGAAACCTCCTGGGAATACTTTGGTTTGCTGCAAAACCTTGCATCTCAAGGTGCTGAGATACACAAATACACAGAATTAAGTTTAAACCAACTACTTAGTACAGGAATACACATGAGTATGGGTAACAGTTTTCACACTGAAGCGACGTAAATAGCGATGTTCTCTAGGGGTCTGCACTGGGGCCAGTCCTATTCAATGTATTCCTAAATGATCTGGAAAAAGGGGTAAAGAGTGAGGTGGCAAATTTGCAGATGATACAAAACTACTCTAGATAGTTAAGTGCAAAGCAGATTGTGAAGAGCTGTGAAAGGATCTCACAAAACTGGGTGACTGGGCAACAAAACGGCAGATGAAATTGAATGTTAATAAATGGAAAGTAATCCACATTGGAAAACATAATCCCTACTGTATATGTTAAATGATGGGGTTCTAAATTACTTTTACCACTCAAGGAAGAGATCTTGGAGACATATTGGAGAGTTCTCGGAAAACCTCCACTCAGTGTGCAGCGGCAACCAAGAAACCAAACAGAACGCTGGAAATAATTAAGAAAGGGAAAAAATATAGGACAAAAAAAAATCATGTTGCCCTTATAGAAATCAATGGTATGCCCACTTCTCGAATACTGTGTGCAGATATGGCCACCTGGTCACAAAAAAAATATTGGAATTGGAAAAGGTTCAGAAAAGGGCATCAAAAATGATTAGAGATACAGCATGGATTGCGTATGAGGAGAGATTAATAAGACAGGGAATGCTCAGCTTGGAAAAGAGGTGGCTAAGGGAAGATATGCTTGAGGTCTATAAAACCATGACTGATGTAGAGAAAGTTGATACGAAAGTCCTGTTTACTACGTCTCATAACAAAAAACTAGGAGTCACCAACTGAAATTAACAGGCACAAAGTTTAAAACAAACCAAAAGAAGTATTTCTTCACACAACACAGAGTCAACTGTGGAACTCCTTGCCAGAGGATGTTGTGAAGACCAAGATGATTACAGGGTTCAAAAAGAACTAGATAGGTTCATAGAGGATGGGTCCATCAAAGGCTGTTAGCTAAGATGGGCAGGGATGGTGTCCCTAGCCTCTGTTTGCCAGAAGTTTGGAATGAGCAACAGTGGATGCATGGTTGGATCTGGGGCAACTGGCACTGGTCACTATTGGAGGACAGGATAATGGGCTAAATGGACCTTTAGATTGACCCAGTAGGGCCATTCTTATGGATCCGCCTGTCCACTTGCACTCTGGACTCTTTGCTTCTCTGCAGCTGCTCCCTCTCTCTTCCCCTCCCTCTGGGCTTTCTCAGCACCTGGCCCCACAGCACTTCCTGCCAGCCAGAGACTGGGAATTCTAGGCCTGCTCCTGTGGTTGTGGCCATCTCCTCATTCCTACAGACAGCTCAGGAGAAAGGGGCCTTTCCAGGAAATGGTCACAGCTTCCAGGAATCCCTGTGTGGCTGTGGGCTCTGGACAGCCCCAGGAGTCATAAGGTAACTTAAAAGCAGAGCACCTGAAAAAGGGCTTGAACCGTGGATCCTCAGATTAAGAGCCTGATGCTCTATCAGCTGAGCTACCCAGACTTATGAAAACCACACTTGCTCCCAAGAAGAAAAAGTGAGTGTCAGAGGCACCAATGGTATTGAGTTCTGGCTCTTGCTATTCCAGAGGGGTTTCTCCTCCACCCCTCAATGCAGGAATGGCTCACTGAAGAGGCACCTGGCTCCTGTTCCACCCGAAGCAATCACCCTGCACAACAGACTATTGTCCCTTCCCCTTGCCTTTAACCCCCAGTGCTAAGAAGGGTGGACTACCTGTTGAATTTAGAAATGATTATGTTATTGGTTCTATGGAGTGTTTTCATGAATATTGTCGTGTATCGGATGAAGAAGTAGGTGTGAAACGGTTAATATGTTGGATGTTCTTTTGATAATTCTTAATGGGTTGTTGTTATAAAATGCTGTAGGCATATGTTGTTAATATGGGGGCCCGGATGTACTGGTGTGAATATTGTGGTTGTGGCAGAATTTTAGCAAGGGGGAATGTAAGGGGACTGTTATCCCCTTACTAAGATTCAGTGGGGGTGTTTTAGTTGCTAGCTCCCAGTACCAAAAGGGGCAGGGTCAATGGGAAATCAGGACCCTGAGACTGACAGTCCCCAGGAACAATTGTGAGAGGCCAGTGCTCCCGGTCAGTCTGATTGACAGGTGGGCTAATCAAGGAGTGAGGAGAGCAGGGTGGGTCCCGTCCTTCCTGTGAGCTGGAATTGCCTGGGTCAGAGTATGGCTGAGCTAAGGAGAAAGAAGGGGCCAGAGCTGAGCTGGGCAACAGAGCTAGGCCAGATCCAGAGAGGCTAGAAAAGTAGCCCACAGAGCAGGTCAGTGCTGGGAGCAGAGACACAGGAGCTGCTTGCAGAGCAGCATCCCTGCAGCACAGCCAGGGCCTGAGAAGGAGGCCTGGGACCTATAAGAAACAGACTGTGAACTGTCCTGATAGTGCAGAGACACTGGTTATATGTTCCCTGCTACCACAGAGCAGGGTGATGTGTTTCCTTCCTATTTTTTCCCTATTCATTTTAAGATAAACTGTTGATTAAATAATTTGTATTTACTTTCAGTTGTATACAATGATCAGTGGGCCAGGGAAGTGCCCAGTGCAGAGAGAGTACCCCAGAGTGGGGACACCCTAGCCCCTGTCCTAGGTGATCACAGCAGGGTTTGGGGTCGAGCCCCATGGGAATCGTGAGCCCAGCCTTGTTGAAGTTACAAGGACTCTGCCAGACAGGAGAGTGGAAGGGGAGTCCTCAAGGGCAGGGAGATCTCTGGGTAAAGGAAGTAGGAGCGAGGACTCAGATCCTTTCCCTTGCCCATTTCACCGGGGTAGTGCAGAAGCCAGGAAAGTTCCCCACAATAGTGGGGCCATTCCCCCGCTTACACTGAGCATAGTCTGAGGACCTCCACAAAGATGCCCACGTAGTCTGCTTCCCACCACCCAGCCTGCCAAACTGCCACTGAAGGCCACCTGCAGACAGGATGTGCTCTGCTGCCAGCATCACAAGGGGGTAGAAAAGCAGGGCCAGCCCCCAGTGGGGCCTCTTACAGTTCCCACTCAAGGGCAGCAGGGCAGGATATTTTTCCTGGAGAGGCTTTTCCCCAGCTGCTGAGAAGCACAGAAGCACCCAGGCCTGCTCTTGTGGTGGAAGGGGAAATATTTTTAGGCAGCCTGGCTTATGCTAATTTGGGGAAACATCACAATCAGGATTCACAACACAACAGTGGGAGCAAAACTCCCGCCCCACAGTGCGCTGGGCTGTGTCCTTCTGCCTCAGGCTCTTAAATCCAGAACCCAAAAGGTCTTTGGACGTGCCCCTCCCATCACTGCCCCTCACTCACAGCTGCTGTCCTGGGTCAATGAAAACCCAGAGTCCAGCTGCAGAGTTCACCTCTCACCTCCTGGGGGGAAAGTTGCTTTCTCCCCACACTGTCCCGCTCCACCCTGCCCCACCCTGCCGGCCCCTTCTCTCCTCTGGGATGTCTTGTGGTCCCACCAGGACTGGGGCAGGCCCCCTAAAAGAAGCGGGTCACCAGAGCTCAAAGAGTAGCCCCACCCCTTCCACTCGAGGCCATGCCCCTGCACCACCCCTTCTCCCCAAGACCCTGCTCCTGCGTTGCCTCTTCCCCCCAAGACCCTGTCTCCCGCTCACTGCTCTCCACCCTCACTCACCCTCACTGCCATCACAAAGAGGTAAGGCAGAGCCCTCCCCCTTTTAAAAGTCATGGGATGCTGTTCCCCCTGTTCAAGCACCTGTGGGGCCCTGCACTTCACAAAGCTCTCATTGATCTCAGCTCTTAGTGAGGTAACCTCAGATCTGCTGGTCTGTAGCAAGACTCTAAATTGAGTCTTAATCAGCTCTGGCTAGCGCAGACTGGGCAGTTTCTTGCATGAGAGACTTATTATTTGGAGTTACTCCATCCTTTATCAAAATAGGGGTCTGGGAAATGTACAAGCAGATGTTCCAGTGGTGTAATTGGTCAGTTCACAGTACTTATAAAGCAGTGCTGAGAGGAGATATGCTGAGGTTGTGAGTTCAAGCCTCACCTTGAGCACTGGTTTTCATTAACCCAATGGCTTCACTCCCTCATTTGTCCCTGTCTCAGGTGATGCAGAGGAGTCAAAATTACCTCTTGAATTATTACTTCCTCTTCGGAGAGCAGCTCAGAGTCTACAATCTTTTCTCCCTGACCCGTCGGCTGCCCTGGTCCCTCAAGCAGACCCTAGGAGTCCAGCCCATCCTGTGGGAAACCTGTTCCACTCCTTGGGGTCCTTTGGGATGGACAACAGGAATGCTCCTGATGAACGGGGGCCCTGGGTCTTCTGCAGGGGATTTGTGGTTTAGAGTTGTCCACCTTGATGGGGACAGTCAAGGATTATTTCTTTTGTGGGACAGATGGTGTAACCCTTTTTGGGTTTAGAGAGCATGGCCCCTTTCAATCTTTCTCGTATGGGGGAGGGGGAGCAGTGAGAGAAAGGAGGGAAAGTGCAGGGGGTGGGTCTGGAGCCCTGGACAGAGAAACGCTGCTGCCTACAGACCCCTGGAAAGTGAAGCAGCAGAGAATCTGCCCGGGGAAGACATGGCGGCCGATCGGGGACACCCCAGGACAGGAGCAGGGAGGAGCATTGAGCTGGGGAGGAATCACCTGAGAAGAACAGGTCAGAGCTGGGCCCAGTATCACTGCTGCCCAGAACTGCATGGGGCTGTGAGTACCGGGGTTTCAGACTCTGCACTGGGAATAAGGAGGGAGGCTGCTAGTTTGTTATGTGGGGAGGTGGTCGCTCTGTGTGGCTTTGGAGAGAGCAG
>VOCN01018139.1:0-16711 GCA_007922305.1 Dermatemys mawii
CAGCCTCATTGGACCCACCCTGTTATCTTTAACCTGGTTCTTGCCTACCTATTTATACCTGCCCCTGGATACTTCCACTGCATGCATCCAACAAAGTGAGTATTAGCCCACGAAAGCTTATGCTCTGATACTTTAGTTAGTCTTTAGGGTGCCACAGGACTCTCTGTCACTAACAAGGCAGTTTCATGGCTGCCTGTCAGAACCCTGAGAGCCAGAGTTTGAAAACTCCCTTGACCTGAATGAATAGATATTTTGACCAGTTGACTGGATTGAGTTAAGCTAGAGAGCTGCCTGCTTGCTTTCTTGAAAGAGGAGAAAGTTGGCCACTAAGCTGCTATTGAATTCACAGGCTCTGAAGTCTAAGGAGTGGGGTGGGTTTCAGAGCCCAAGCTCTTCCCTGAGCCACAACTTCAAAGTGGTGTCTATACAGGTAGTTTTTAGAACACTAGTATGAGTTCTGCTAGCCCAAGATTACCAACGTGGGCTGGGAGATTTGCTTCTGCTCCATCCAAACTGCTGCATAGACATTCCTTAGCCATTAGGCTAATTTGTTGATTCATTCTCTGAGCAACTGTGAAATGAGGGCATGGTTACACTTACAAGATTATAGCGCTATTGGTTATAGCGGTCCCTTTATACAGTAATATGAATAGCGCTATTGTATGTCCACACTGAGATGCTCCAGCGTTATAGCATGGCCACATTTGCGGCACTTAATACGGCATTAAGAGCAGCGCATTAGGGCATGTATCTCACAGTACACCTCTTCCCGATCTGGCGCAATGCCTTGTGGTAGGGGGGGCGTCACTTGCGGGGCAGTCTGTATCCTGTTTCAACTACCCATGATGCTTTTTGGCATATCCCAGCAATCCCTGTGTTTCCTTCCACCTCCGGCGCCATCTTTCAACGGTTTCAGCAAGGCACGCTCCGTCTTCCATTGTCGTGTGCTGCAATGAATCCAGAACTGCTGAGGAACATGCTGACGACTGTCACCAGCGCATCTCTGTGTGCAGTGGAGTTAATCCTTGACATGCAGGATGACAGTGATGAGTCTGAAGACGAGATCGAAGCGGTGAATGCGTTTGACACGAAGCTTCTTGTCTCATTAACGGACATGCTCACGGCCGTTGAACGCCGCTTCTGGGCACGGGAAACGAGCACTGAGTGGTGGGATCGCATCGTCATGCAAGTCTGGGACGATGAGCAGTGGCTGCAAAACTTTCGAATGAGAAAAGCCACTTTCATGGGACTGTGTGCTCAACTCGCCCCCGCCCTGCGGCGCAAGGACACCAGACTGAGAGCTGCCCTCCCGGTGGAGAAGCGGGTGGCTATCGCGATCTGGAAGCTGGCTACACCAGACAGCTACCGATCGGTGGCCAACCACTTTGGGGTTGGAAAGTCGACCGTTGGAGTTGTGCTGATGCAAGTGTGCAGGGCCATTAATCGCATCCTGCTACGAAAAATCGTGACTCTGGGTAACGTGCATGACATCGTGGCTGGCTTTGAAGAAATGGGTTTCCCTAACTGTGGAGAGGCGATAGATGGGACCCATATACCTATTCTGGTGCCCGCCCACCTAGCAGATGAGTACGTTAACCGAAAGGGGTACTTCTCCATGGTTCTCTAGGCGCTTGTGGATCACCGTGGGCGTTTTACTGACATTAACGCTGGCTGGTCTGGAAAGGTGCATGACGCACGCATCTTCTGCAACACCGGCCTGTTCATGAAGCTGCAAGCCGGGACTTTTTTCCCAGACCAGAGGATCCCCGTAGGGGAAGTGGAAATGCCCATAGTGATTCTTGGTGACCCTGCTTACCCTTTAATGCCCTGGCTCATGAAACCGTACACAGGGAGCCTGGACAGCAGTCAGGAAAGGTTCAGCTACAGGCTTAGCCGGTGTCGAATGACTGTGGAGTGTGCTTTTGGGTGTCTCAAGGCGCGCTGGCGCTGTCTTTAAGGGAGGCTAGACTTGGCCGAGGGTAGTATCTCTGCGGTTATTTCTTCATGCTGTGCCCTACATAATCTTTGTGAGTGGAAGGGCGAAGGCTTCACTCAGGCATGGTCCTCGGAGGTTCAACGCCTGGAGGCCACATACGCCTAGCCAGAGAGCAGGGTTCTTGGAGGGGACCAGCGCGAGGCTGTTAGGATCAGGGAAGCCTTGAGGGAGCATTTTGAGGCTGAAAGCCAGTTCTAAAGTGAGGTGCAGATGGAGGGAGGGAGGGAGGAAGCATTCTTTTAATAGGAACAGGCATTTGCTTTTCTGTAGCCTGTAATAATGTATGTACACTTAATAAAGAAACCCATTTATTAAGAAGACAATTCATTTATTGAACAGGTACTTCGGTTGTTGAAAGAAAATATTGTGATGCATGTGAGGGGGAAGCCGGGGGAGGTGCAATGGGGGTGGCATGGGGTCAGTAAGAGATCGGAATATGTCCGGGTCTCTGAGTCTCCAGTGCCCTCACAGTGGCCATGTCCCCCGAACCCCATTTGTGGAGGGCAGTAAGGCATGTTATTAGGGGTTGACTGCAGTGGATAATGGTCCGGGGTTTGGGGGTTGTTCGGTGAAGACAGAAGGGTTGGAGGCAGCTGTGGATGGTGATAACCATATAGCTGATGATAGTGGCCTGGAGGGTACTGAGGCACAGAAGGGGAAGGGTTTTGGGGCAAATGATAATTGGGGTGGTGGGTGCGCTGCTTCTCCTCCTGAAGGGTGAGAATCCGCTGCATAGTCTGCAATTAAAGCTGCAGTAATGAGAGCAGCTTATCGGTGCTTTTCCAGCGGTGAATCGCATTCTCCTTCTGCGCCTTCTCCCTCAACTTGCTCTCATTCTACCTCCACCTCTGTGCAACTTGATTCTCCGTTACAGCCTGTTGCATTACTTGCTGTACAAGATCCTCTTTGCTCCTTCGTGGCTGCTTCCTCAGTCGCCTCAGCCTCTCAGCTGTTGATAAGAGCGATGGCACAGGGCTCAAGGACAACCCTTCTAAAATAAAAAGATACATTTAACAGTGGTTCCCTTGTAAAGAGCAGACATGCCTATGATTCCCCCACATTCCCCGTTTGCCTGTCCCGCAGAGAGCACAGATACAGCAACGGAGCCCCTGCCATGGTGAGTGCACTCCAGAGGCAAGGGAAATGATTTTTTCCCTGCCCCAGAAAAGCTGTGCCGGGGGAGGGGGTGGGGAGTGCCGGTAAGTTGCAGGAGCCCCACTCTGAGCAGCAGGCAGGGGGAAGGATTTCTTCCCTGCCCTGAAAAGCTGTGGCGGGGGAGGTGGAGTGCTGGCAAGTGGCAGGAGCCCTACTCTGAACACTGTTCCAACATTCTCCGTAGGTGTTTGTCCTGGAAGATATCTCGTTGCTTCGAGTCACTGAGGAACAAAGGGAAGGGATTTTAATGAGATGCGGCTTCCGCCCAGGGCCATATGCAGCTTGCCTATGTGCAGCAATGCTCCCCCCACCCACCGTAGCACAGTGGCGGTGACTAGTGACCGTGACCGGGACGGGGACCACGCTGGCTCTCCCAGGAAACCTGCGCAGGCGCATTGCAAGCGCTCTTATTGAGACCTTTGAAGAGATTACTGATGATGACTACCGCGAGGTGATAGACTACATCAATGCTCTATTCCACATGTAGGCAAGCATGCAAGCATCCCCTTCCAACCCAAGCTGCAAGCCTTCCCCATAGAAAAGCAGCTTTACCTCTGCAATCCGCTGCTGAGCTGGTCCCTGCAAGCGCCGGACGCTGTGGCTGGCCGCCCTCTTCCTGGCTTTAGAGGAGAGCTCCGGGCTGCATGCCCCCCTACCCTCCTCCTGGCTTGAGAAGAGCTCCAGGTGGAATGCCCCCTGCATCCCTTTCCACCCCAAGCTGCCAGCCTTCCCCATAGAAAAGCAGCTTTACCTCCGCAATCCGCTGCTGAGCTGGCCCCTGCAACCGCCCGATACTGTGGTTGGCTGCCCTCCTGGGTTGAGAAGAGCTCCTGGCTGCATGCGTCCAGGGACTCCTCCGTGCCCTGGGTCGCTGCCGCCTCGTCCTCATCCTCCTCCTCTTCTTCATCCTCCTGCTCTTCGTCCTCCTCCTCACCCCCCGCTTCACTGGTGGGCTGGGAAGTGTCCATGGTGATGGATGGAGTGACCGTAGGATCACCACCAAGTATCGCATGCAGCTCCTTATAAAATCTGCAAGTCACCGGGGCTGCCCCGGAGCGGCCGTTTGCCTCGCGGGCTTTGCGATACGCATTCCTAAGCTCCTTTACCTTAACACGGCACTGCAGAGTGTCCCGCTCATGGCCTCTTTCCGCCAACGCCCGTAATATCTGCCCATAGGTATCAAAACTCCTGGGGCTAGACCGCAGCTGAGACTGAACAGCCTCTTCCCCCGAACAGCTGATGAGGTCCAGCACCTCGCTATTGCTCCATGCTGGGGATCGCCTATTGCGAGGAGGCATGGCACGTGGAGTCATGATGATCAATCAGAATGATCACCTGCAACGATTCCCTGAGACCACGCCACGCAATCAGTCAGATCAATGAGAATGATCACCTGCAAGGATTCCCTGAGAGCACGCCACGCTTGGCTGGAGCAAACAGGAAGGGGGTTTTCAAATTTCCCTGGAACTTTAAAGGGTGGGTCTGACGTGTGGTCACCTGAGGACAGGACAAAAGAGTTTGCAAGTGATGACCAGAGTGGCTCGAACGGGAATTATGGGACGGGCTGGAGGCCAATTAATGCGCAGTGGGTGTCCACATTCTTGCTGTAGCGCTACAGCAGCTGCGCTACAGCCATTATTCCCCATGCGGAGGTGGATTAACAATAGCGCTATAACTCAGCGGTTATAGCGCTCTACGTGCCTTGCCAGTGTGGACGGGGAGGAGGTTATAGCGCTCGTGGGGGCTTTATAGTGCTATAAAGTGCCAGTGGAACCAAGCCCTAAGTGGTTTCATACTGCAGTTGGAGGAAAGCTATGAACAGCAGATGCAGGCACTAGAGTTATTCAGTGAGGAGGAATATCTTACCAAAAAAAAAATAAAAATGAGGGATGAGTAAAATACTAGACTTGTCTTTCCCAGCTATTGCAACAGATGAAGGAAGAATGAAGTTATTGGGGAGAGATGGAATTGAGGACAGACACCAGCATTTTTTCATTTTCAGGAGTTAAAAAGCATAAGACAATTGCTAGGCAGAAGTGGATATGGCATTCCTTTTATCATCTTGAAATCTCATTTGCATTGTTTCATTTAAAAGTAGTTTGAGATACTATATATGCTGAATCTCCCTGTCAATTTTTGTGGTTTCACAATCAATTGTTCTGACAACTCTTTTTTTAAGAAATGAAGAAACACAGGAAACCAAGAAGATCAAGAAGGACAGGAAGAGAGGAGTATGATGAAGATGACGATATGGAAGGCCCGGTTATAGATGAATCGATGCTGTCTGTGAAGGAACTACTAGGGTTGCAGCAGGCAGAAGAGCGATTAAAGAGAGACTGCATTTACAGACTAAAGAAGGTGACGACTCTCTTTGTATGTACAGTAATTGCATATTTTATCACATATAGGTTTTAATCTGTGAATTGAAGATCAAAGGCTTGCACTCTTCCCGAAGAATTCCCCTTTATTAAGCTAAAGGGTCTGTTGTTAGTGATCAAATCTATAAAATTTTAACAAAATGGGTGCTCAGTGGCTGGAAATGAATAAAAAGGCTAGTATACCTTTGTTTTTGTCTACATTTAGTATTTGAATTTCCAAGTATCTCTCCTTGTAATATTCAAATAGCTTGGCCCTAAGATTGGGGTTAGGTAGGGTTGCTACCTGGACAGTCGGTTTTTGGGGTCTGTGTCCGGGTGCCATTTGAGGGGTTTTCAGCAGCCCTGTTTTCGACCAGAGAGTCTGGTCAAAAAAGGGCACCTGAGAACCGTAAATGGCACTGAGACCTAAAGTTTGGTTACTACCAGGCGGGGGGAGGTGCCAGGTCACACTAGCCTTTACTCATCTGGGGCCACCCCCTATCTGCAGGCAGGCAGGCTTGTTGAGATGATTCCTCCTGCCAGTCAGTTGATGAGAGAGGAGCTAGTGATGCTGATAGGGCCTTGGGGAGAAGAGGCAGAGAAGGGGGCGGGATGGGGGAAGAGGCGGAGCAGGTGC
The DNA here is from genome assembly GCA_007922305.1 of Dermatemys mawii. Taxonomy (NCBI): domain Eukaryota; kingdom Metazoa; phylum Chordata; order Testudines; family Dermatemydidae; genus Dermatemys; species Dermatemys mawii. The sequence continues at coordinate 6,146 of VOCN01018139.1, forward strand.
GGGGTCTCGGGGTCCAGTTATCAGCAATTAGAAAGGTGGCAACCCGAGGGCTAGTAAAGTTGGAGGGTGTATTTTTGGTCTTCCTAGGACAATCTAACTGATCTTGGCAGATGTGTGAAATGAAGGTAACATCTTTCTGTATCTTATTCAATAAACTATCTCCATTTTAGCATCTTCGAAATTATCCAACAGCCAAATATACCTGCAAATTATGTGGTGTTTTGATTGAGTCAGTGACGTTTGCTCATAAGCACATTAAAGAGAAGAAGCACAAGAAAAACATAAAGGTGAGTTAATGACACTTTTACAAATCCATGCTTCATATTTGTTAAAGTATTGTTATCCTGCTAATGGTAGTGCAAATAACTATACATTACAGGGAGTTTTCATTTAATGTATAATCCAGTATTATTGTGTAGGTCATAAGTTTTAAAGTTTTGTAATGAAAAGCTGTAACAACCTCATTTGTTGTTCATGAGTTGTGTAATAGTATAATGAAATGCATCTGCTCCCTTCTTAATATGTCATTTAGTGACATTCTGATAGCTATAATATACTTGAATTAGAATGAGTTGGTAAGAATGAATTTAATAATTCTAATTGCCATTTTGAAAATAGCCTAGATAAAATGAAAAGGTTGTGGACTACCCCAGTATAAGAGAATATATGTCAATAATTAAAATAGAGCTTTATATTTATATTTATTTAAATCTATTGCCAGCTGAAATGCACTTTGAGATTTTATTATTATTGAAAGAAACTCCTGCTGCACCTGCCCCCCTTCCCTGCCTTTTCCCCAGAATTGAAAGGCATGTACAGGGTTTCCCTTTTGTCCTCAACTTCGTTATCCCATGCCACTGCTCATCAGAGGAATGGGATGTTTTTCTATGCCTTTTATATAGGTGTATGGATTTTTGTAAATTATTGAAGCCCAGTGAAGTCTCTAATTCTTTATCTAGACAGATGATATACAGTGATTCTTTCTACCTACCCTGGTTTCTCTAGACCTTAATTGTGTCCTAACACATCAACTGTTTGAAACTGCTTACTAACTCCATAACATAGGTGGGCACAAGAAATGTACCCACCCTTACGTCAATGACCCACCCACAAGAAATGTACCCACCCCTACCTCATTGAAGCAATTGAAGAGCGTTATTTAAATATGTTAAAATATGTTTGTCCTTGAAGGAGAAGCAAGAAGAACAACTGCTGACTATGCTGCCTCCACCAACACCTTCCCAGATACAAGCTATTGATGTTGCCATTGAAAACGTAGTACAAGAGTTTGGCTTAAGTAATGAGGATTTGGAACAAAGACTCAAAATTAAAACAGCAATGGAAGATTTATTGCACCAAAAATTGCAAGGTATAACTCTGCCGTTTGTTTTGATTGTCAAATATACTCAAAAGAAAAGGCATCTTTTTTTCTACAAGAGCAGTCTTAATCTGTAGGATTTTGACAAGTTGTACCACTAATATAATTTGATTTTTGTCAGCGTGTTCTGCTTGGTGAAGTATTGGCAACATTTTGGCCTGAAGGTTGCTCTAAATTACATCAACTGCCACTGACCCAGTGGCTGGGAATCTGCAGGGCTTAGAGGAGGCCCAAGCCATGCCCTTTTTGGTGTGGCCTCAGTCCCTTCGCAGACAGCAGGGATAAGGTGTAGGACCTGTTGTGCTATTGAACGATACTTGAGAATTGGGGTGATCCTCTGATGGCTGTGCACCAGTTCTAGGACTAGAAATTGCTGACAAGGCATTGCAAAGTGGCTGCATTCCAACCCAGGATTTGGATTAAGATGTTGAGTAAATACAAAAAATTCCTTTCTTTGCAGATTGCTCGCTACAGCTGTATGGCTCCTCCTGTAGCAGATTTGGTTTCAGAACTTCTGACATAAACATTGATGTCCAGTTTCCAGCCAATGTAAGTAAGCAGGTTTTTATTGTGGATGTAAAATTGGCTTAATTGCCTTTTTTAGTAACATTGAAGCAAGGTAAGAAAGGTACCAAGTGGTAATGGGCTTTTTATTTACCATAATGGAATTGATCCAAGGGGAGCTATTATTAATTGCATCTTAACTAAAATCGTCTTAATCTGTTGTTGAAGTGTTGGTAGTGGTATTAAACTGTGCTAATAGCATCTTCAATCCAATGAACTCAAAGCCCTTGACAAACACTAATGAGTTAAACCTCACCTCCCAGCAACCGTGTGAGGCAGATCAGGATATTTGTACCCATTTTTCAGATGGGGAAAGTGGTCTGGAGATGATGTGACTTGCCTTAGGTCACACAGTGAACCTGTGCCATCCATAAGATCCTCCTCTGGCTTTTCAATATAAATGTATTCAAAATCCATCATTAAAAAATAAATTTTTGAAATGTTTCAGTAGTTTATTGTTTAAACATCTCTTATTTGACTCCATTTCACAGATGGCTCAACCGGACGTTCTCTTACTTGTACAAGAAAGTCTGAAGAATAGTGGTAAGAAATACTTGTTCACCGCTTTCAGTCTCATTTCAAAATCCCCCCTTGCCATTCTCACAATACTCATTCACTGAATGCAAAACTTTTTTAAAATAGATGCATCAAATCAAATGCTTGCTTCATTTTTACAGAATAATGTAAGTCTGTCTCAGTATGCAGTTTCATTCTTCTTATACACTAGTAAATTGACAAGAACAAGAGTAAAGGTATTAAGCTTACATAATTGGAGGAGGGAGCATTTTGTACATTGAATTCTAAAATGTCTTCACACCTAGGGAAAATAGTTGGAGTTTTTATGTTGCTATATTTACATGGCCAATGATCTTGCAGAGACTTAAGTGTGTGAAGTAAATGAGACTAATGAGTGCATGAAATTAAGATGGTGCCTAAGTCTTTGCGGGAATGGTGCCGTGGATAGAATTGTATGATAGTAGCCTAAAATTCTGTGTACCGCACCACTCTAAGATGTAACATGCTATAATGATCCCCTAGCTTTTACTGTGAGCACTGCTGCTGGTATCACAGAAACAGAGGTTGATTGTAATATTGCTCAGCTAGCCCATAATGTAGTGCAAATCTCCCTAGAGTAAGGTGTGCTCCTTTACATACCTTAGAGACTCTCATTAACAGAAGTTGGTCCAGTAAAAGATGATATTTCACCTGCCTTGTCTCTTTAATATCCTGGGACTGACAGAGCTACAACGACACTACATTACTAATGCCGTCAGGCAAGCTGTTTAGCCTAGGCTTGTCATGTGTAGTCTATCAAATGACTTACTCGTAAACAATAATGAATGATAGATACTAAATGCATCACTTGTATAATGTGTAAAGACATTTCCACAGGCTAGCTTGTGAGGATAGTTTAACTAGCGGCATAGGCGTGCATGGTGCTTCTTTCTTGAAATAAGACTGACTAGTCTTTTGTCCCAAAGTACTTAAGGCCTTATTTTCAGGTCCTTGCCTCCTTTCATGTATATTCAACTTTGTGCATGCATCTGAACATACATTTTTGGTGTGGTGATGTTTCATACAAAATATAGAATTTGTTTGTTTATATGCAAACTGATTACCTGCATGTTGAGGTACTAAAAAACTTCCACTCAGAATTTATGCACATCAGAGAAGATTGGATTGAACTCAGCTGACCCCCATTTTCAGCTGGGTTCAATCCAACCGGTAATCCTACGGTATATACACTATTGAAAGTTCAGTTTCATATTCCCTTGTAGTATTTTCTTTAACACAACTGCTAAGCCACTGCCTCCTCTACCAACAATACTGTGATATTGTTTGGAAACATTGCTAGTTTATATAGTTGGACTGCATTTTTCCTTTCATATTTTCAAAATCTAAATTGACACCATGTCTGTCAATACTGACCCACCAGAATTAAATTTCTACTTTCATGCTTGAGTTGGTCAGATCTCTAATTTGAGGTGATCCTTTTATGAGTCAGACTCTGGCTCTATCAGTCTATTTCTACTCCTTGCACTCCTTAAACACAAAGCTTTGTATTAATAAAGTGCTTAATGTGGCTTTTTCTTTTTTTCCCCCCCAGAGTCTTTTATTGATGTTGATGCAGATTTCCATGCTAGAGTACCAGTGGTGGTGTGCAGAGAAAAGCAAAGGTCTCCATTGTCAATTTGTGTGTTCTAATAGCATATAGCAATGTAAATTACACATACCCACATCTGAAAAAATAACATTTTTGTACTAAATTATTACAGTTCCCTGGATCTTGACACACACACTTATGGGGAAGTCATTCCTAGCCTAGAATAAGAGGGTAAGGGTTATTTCTTCCTCAACCCGCTCTTCCCCAGTTTCCTTTTTAAAAAGCAAAAGCCAGATCCAAAAACCCCACTTTTATTTTTTCACTGTGCACCCCTCTGCACTGCGGATGATTGCTGAAGTAGAAAATTTACTTTCTTCCCTTCTAGATAATGCAGATTTAATGTCAAATGAAAGAAAGTTAAAACACAATGCAAGGGGAGCTTAAATAGCTTTAGTGCTATGAGAAAAGAAGTGAGGCGTTTTATTTTGCCCACTTACCACATACCATTTAAGATTAATGTAATATTGCGTAACTAGCTACTGATGTAGAATCGATCGCCAGTTGTTTGCAGCTAATTTGGTCTTTCATTAGTGATTTTTTTCCCCCTGCACTCTGGAAATAGTTTATGAACTTTTCTTAGTAATGGGGTTTGGTACAAAGAAATTATTTTAATTAACAGAAGTAAATGACATTGCATGATGTTTTGGTTCATTGACTTAATGATTTAGTTGCTTGAAAAAAATGTTTACAAAGTGCGTGATGAAATTGCTGTGAATTTTAAAATGGTTTTGCTTTTGTAAAAGCTTGAAATGTTTAAATTGTAAAATTAAATACACAGATCAAATGGGGTATGTTTCCTTCCTTTAACTGTAAATGTTAAGTCTCTGAGGCTGTTAAATCTCTCATCATAACCTTAATTTTGTGATAGGTTGTAAGATTTCATCTGACATCAGGTTGTTTCTTACATCAGACATCCGATTGTTTCTTTGTCACTGTAGTGGCCTTGTTTGTAAAGTAAGCGCGGGGAATGAAAATGCTTGTTTGACAACAAACCATCTGGCTACTCTTGGAAAACTAGAACCTACTCTTGTACCTCTAGTGATTGCCTTCAGGTACTGGGCAAAGGTGAGTCTTTTTTAATTAAAAAACCACAAATGGGTGTATACATCTCAAGCGGGTTTTTGTCCAGCTCTTGTGTGATGAGTTTTTAACACAGGCACCTGGATAAAAGAAGGTAGGCAGTGTACAAAAGTTTAACCAAGATACATCTTGGTTTTCATGGTCTTGATATTTTAATCTGTCATGCTAGTAAATCTGCAGTCGTAGTTTATGAATGTGATTGCTCTAAGTCACTTCTTGAGAAAAAGTTACTTTTTTGTTGAAATTTTGTATGATTTGGAGCAGGGGTCCTCCATCTCGGCGGATGCAGGCAGTCACCAACAGATTGCAATTGCCCTGTCCTTCGTATTGCTCTATTCAGCTAGAGAGATGGTGTGTCTTGCTATGGAAAAGGGGCTTCCAGTATGGCAAGCTGAAAATCACTGGTTTACATTGAGCGACTCTCTTTTTCTAACTTTATAAAAGAAGAATCTAGTCAGCTGCTTGAATGATCTAAATATAAAAGTATTTCATGCTTTTAAGAAACTTTTTCAGTTGCTTTATTAGGTTCTTATAATTCAAAAATGTGTTTGAGCTTTAAATGTGACACACAGGTTATCTTCCTATGAAGAATACAATATTTATTTTTCCTTACCAATTATGTCCATGCACTGACTGAGATTGTCTAATTCATGCACAGATGAGTAGATAGTTGCACTAAATTCTAGTGTACACAGCAACCACAACTGTGCCACATTGCCTTTCTAGTTAAAGATCTCTTTACTTAGGTAGCATTTTGCATATGATAATAGAGGTTGATGTGAAACTCCAGCTGAAATTTCATGACTTTGTACCAAATAAACTAATCGTAATGTTGCTTAACAAGCTCTTTTGTTATGTGCTTGCTGAGAGTCTAACTCCATTAATAGTAACTCTTGAATTTATAAAGATGTTGCTGTGCATTATCTTCTGTTTTTCAAAAATTGCCTAGGAAATCCCAAGCTCTCTGCACCTGAGTACCAGCTGCAAAAGTGCCTCAAGTGCATAGAAGGGGAAGATTATTTGATGCATTCTTAAAATTTGTTAAATGATGTAATTTTCACACTTGAAGTTAATGGAAACAAATTAAGAAGAGTTCATGTGGACAAAATGAGTGAATTTATTGAGTGTTTGATGCAAGTATGATCTGTGTTTGATAGAAGGTAGGGTCTGTGGATTTCACATAGCACGTCATTTTAAAATGGTGCTGTTTGAAGTCCTAAATAACCCAATCATCATTGTGAATGTTAAGACAGTACTCTGGGTATACATACCATATATGCCACCGGAAATCTTGAATTCTGAAATAGCTTGAGAAGAGTACAGTACAAAGATAAGAGTCACAATTCTGAATTTATTATACCATAACTCTTTAAATTGCAAATGAGTAGTTAGTTTCCTTCAGCTCTTTTAATAATGTTGAGATCTCATTGACTCAATTTACCTTCACCCCCATTGAAAATCCCAACCGTTGCATACAATCAATAGCTTGTATGGCTGGAAGATGATCAGAATGGAATGCATACAAGAAAAGTGATTTCAGTATTCTTATACTAGAACACAGGCTGTGATTTTAATGACTACATGAAGTACTTTGGAACGAAACATACCCCACAACATGGGGACAAAAGAGTTTTATATAAATCTTTGCTCTCTTACAGTATTTAAGTTGACTGATGGTTTAACAGATTAGAGAATGATGAGAGATAACAAAAAGTCTATTTGTAATAAAAAGCCTGATGCAGAAAAATATTAATGTGTTTCAATTTTTTTTATAGCTGTGTTGTGCTGATCGTCCTGAAGAAGGAAGTTTGCCATCTTACGTGTTTGCTTTAATGGTCATTTTCTTTCTACAACAGAGGATAGAGCCATTTCTGCCTGTTTATTTAGGATTGTGGGTATGTGCTACTTAAATCTTACCAATCCGTGGGTGATATTTTCTAAACCTGTTATAATTGTAACTTAAATATTACTTGCTTGTGTCCTGCCTATCCCTTGTGCAGGAGAGTAAGACACTTAGTCCCCAAGAGCAAAATATCAGTCTAGTTTTTGTGGGCTCAATATATGTTAAAAAAACATGCCACAATTCAGGTTGGTTGAGCAATTTTAATTCCTCCCCCTTGTGTGCAAGCATTATGATGCAGCCTTTAATTGCATGATCACATACTATTTTCCAGAGGCTACTAGCCTCATTTAGTGCACAGAATGAACAGTGCTCACTTAATGAGCAGTTGTTTGCTCTTTTGTTTTCTCATTGTTCAGTGTGTGGCCCCGTCTCCTTCACTGCGCAGTCCTGATTCACCTGTAATGCAGGTTCATATTGTACACTGATGAGGCAGGGATCCTATGGAAAAAAATTTATGCAATTATGTAGTTAAAGACTGTATCATAATACCTGTGCGCAAGGGAGATTACTGAAGGTGATATCCTATGAGTAAAATTTTCAAAAACAACTCAGTAAATTTTGAGTGGGACTTGGGCACTTAAAGTTTAACATAGGCCTATAACAGACTTCTTCAAACACTGATCTATTTTATCATTAGCATATTTCAGAATTCTTTACAGACTTGTTATTTACATATAGCTCTTGATCTTGGTTAAAGAATCAGAATTGATGTTTGTCTAAAATTGTATGTAAAGCTACATGATGGAACCTCTAACAGAGTAAAGATACAAATGCAAATTATAACTAGGTGGATATTGAGTGTAATTTCTCATTTTGAAAATCTCCTAATGGAGTTGCAGTGCAAATTAATGTCATTTAATCAGAAACCAGATTAACTGGGGAGGAAGAACTCTATTGAATGACAACTCAGTAAGCCTGCATTTATTATGGATATAGTGTCTGATGATTTTTTGTACATCATTAAAATACTGATTTTTTTCTGGATGATTAATATTTTGGAAGAGGTTGGTTTGAAATCCCTGTGATAAAAAAGATTTCTGATATTTTTTCCTCTTTCCTTCTGCTCTCTCCAGATTAGAGGATTCTCATTAAACAAATTAGCGCACTTCAACCTTATAGACATTGAGAATGATCTCGTGGTCTGGGAGTATAATCCTGCTGTTGATGATGCTGATTCTCCAAAAGAAGCTTCTCCTAAAAGGGGCAAGGTCAGAACCATTTCAGTTACTTCAGTAGGAATCTCAAAATCACTACTGCTACTCTGAGCAATGACCGCCAATCTTTCTTTTAAGTGAAATTGTTTATGTATTGCGAAGCTAACCTGCATAATTCAGTGGTTGTATGCCGTGTTGTGGCCGTGTCAGTCCCAGGATATTAGAGAGACAAAGTGGGTAGTGATAAAAATGTATTTCCTCACCACCTTGTCTCTTTAATTCAATGACTGGTTTTCTGTTGTGTATGTGACACCCTAGTATCTAAAGACAAAAGTGACAGGTAATAGGAGACCCGGAAGTAATCCTAAGTCTTAAGGTATTTGTGATTCTTGCCAGGGATACCCAGGGTTGAAAGGCACCTCACTACCACTTGCAGAATCCTTTTCTACGTCCACTGTGGAAGACCTTAAGCATAGACCTTAAGCACATAATTTTCAGTGTGAGTTAAGGCACGTCACCAGAAGTGGATCAGCATTTCCCCTCCAGGCGTCCACAGGCCCCATTTCTTCTTTCCAGGTTAGTGATAGGCACACTCCAACACCCAAGTCCTCCAAGCATGCCTCCAGTGTCTTGTTTTCATTCTAAATAAATCTAAGTTTACTTAACAACAAAAGAGCCAAGGCCTAAACTTTACTAACAACACTTTTTTCCTGTCTGACAGATTTGTTGGGTGAGACAATCTTTTTCTCCCAACTTTTAGCAGCAAGGTTGGCTATGACCCTCTGTTCATAAGAGAGGCATGCTGTCAGCTTGTCTCCTAGATGAAAGATGCAGTTTGTGTCTCTACAGTTACAGTGCAAAAATCCATGGTCTTAACTTCTCAACAGGATTCCTCTTCTCTCCTCCCATTAGTTGTTTTTTCCTGTGCTTCTTTCTTGTCGTTTTTTCCGATCTTTTGATTAGCCTTGTGTTCAGATTGTTGATAGGCTTCCATTTGTGAAGTAGACAATACATAATACACTTGGCTAGCCAGCCAGCGATAAGCATCTCTGCTCTCTTGCCTGGCAGGAGTGTGTTGATCCCCTTCTGGTGACCTGCCTTAACTCACACTGAAAATTATGTGCTTAAGGTGTATGTGTACATGACTCCTTACATATTATCGGTACACACGTCTCACAATGATTATGACCAGTGTGACACAGGTTTTCATTAGAGACCTTACCTGGCACTCTTCAGTGAACCAGTATGAAGATACCAGATCCGGGGGTTCCCTGTAAACCTCATACACCCCTGCGCCCTCAGCCAGTTGGCACCAAGAGGTCCCAGGTTCACAGTATTGGGTTAATAATATCTGTTAAACTAGGGGACAGCTGTAGTTGACAGAATTCAAAAAATCCTTTTTCAAACTTGACTATGTCAAATGAGTAACTCTTAATTTCAAACTGCTGTTGCAGGATAATTGCTACTAAATTACAGCTTTATTTTTCTTATCTAATAATATTGTTCTTTTAAGAAATAGCATAACTGTATAAGTATTGTACTAAACTCACATGGGAGTGTTTTATAATACAGAAGTTACATAAATTTAATCCAGTCGTGGCTAACATTTAAAATTTTGTAAGTGTAAAATACTCCATGATCTTTTCTAAAAAGATCTTATTTGATAAAATACTAAGCAATCTTTATGTAGATAAAATATGAAATCTTGAAAAAGAAGTTGTGCTGTGCTTATAAATCAGAGCCATTATAAAATTCACATAAACTAAATTCTTACAAAGTATTCTTAAGATAAGATGAAAGCTAGGACCACGTGAACAGGCCTAATCTAAGGAAAAGCATAATATACAGTAAAAGACTGTCAATAATTTGTCATAGTACCAAAATGGACTAGGACTAGCACTGAATCGCAGTATCCACGTCTTTTGCTTCATGCCAAATTATTGATTGTTAGCCCTAAGAAATGACTCCAACCAAAGATGACCAACTTTCACGGTTGGCAGAATAAATATCCAGAAACGTTCTATACGATGTAATTTGCTCTGTCTGTCGCTTCCCCTTCTTGCTTGAGGTGCACATTTTGTGCCTGTATATTTAAGTGACCATACAGGGTGATTCTTTCTGAAAAATGAGTTGCATTTGATGAGGCTATATCTTTCATGGTAACTGAGGTTTTATGCTCTGAAATGCTCACTTTGAAATGTATTAATTATAACATCAGAACATTGTTATTTAAATACAAGGTCCTGATTAATTTTAGCCATAATCACAAATGTCACTGTCTTACCATTATTAACCGTGATTTATCAGAGTTTGAGGTCTCAGT
>VOCN01018140.1:0-10937 GCA_007922305.1 Dermatemys mawii
TGATGTGATTACCTCTGAGCCCATTTTCCCTGCCCTCTTGAGACTCCAGATTCCTCCCTTGTCAAGCCAGGCACGCTACCCTGTTGCAACACAGAGCCAGGTCTGGTTCATGCCCCCAAAGCCGAAGACTTAACTGAAAACAGCTTAGCAGGTAACCTGCCTCCCGCACACATACACCCAGTTCCTAATGGGATCCAAGCCTGAAATAAATCCGCTTTACTCAGAATAAAGCTTATCCAGGGTAAACTCATAAAGTGTCTACCCTTTATAACAGGCCTGCACAACACACGGCCCGGGGGCCACATGCGGCCCACACAGGCTCACTGTGTGGCCTGTGGGTCGTGAGTAGGGGTGGGGCAAGCCAAGCAGTGGGGTGGGGGGAAGTGGATGGGGCCAGGGCTTTTCAGCCCGCAGCTGGGTTTTTTGGCAGTAATATGGCCCTCGCTGCTTTCCCAGTTGTGCAGGTCTGCTTTAGAACATTGATAGAGAGATATACACAGCTCTTTGCTCCCCCAGGTATTTATCACATACCCTGGGTTAATTAATAAAGAAAAGTCATTTCATTAATTATAAAAAGTAGGATTTCATTGGTTTCAGATAATAACACACACAATAAGGTAAGTCACCAAGCAATTCAAAGCAAAAAATGTAAGTCTAAGTCTATTATATATTAACCAACTGATTACAGGTAAAATCTCCCCCTTAGAGATGTTCCAATAAGCTTTTTTCACAGACAAGACTCCTTCCTAGTCTGGGTCCAACCCTTTCCCCTGCTACAGTCCTTTTTGGTTCCAGCAGACATCTTAGATGGGAAGTAGGGATGTTCTCATGACTGGCAGCCCCCTTTGTTCTGTTCCACCCCATCTGATAACTTTGGCACAAGGCAGGAATCTTTTCTCTCCCTGGATCCCCATTCCAGCCCTTCTAAATGGAAATAACAGGTGACATAGTCCCATGTCACTGTACGATCTCATTCTTCATTACCCACAGGCTGACCCACAGGTACACAGGAATGCTTGCAGGTAAAGAAACCATCCACAACCAACTGTCCTAGTTAATGGGAGCCATCAAGATTCTCAACCACCATTGGTGGCCTAAATTTTGCAGACTTACAATAGGACTCAGAGTTCTATTTCACATTTCTAGCTTCCGCTACAAGAATGAGACATACATCCAAATAGGATGACCACACCCAGCAGATTATAGGCTTTGTGTGTTATTTAGGTCATCTACTGAGGGGGGTGAGATTCAAGGGATACAAGAAGTAGAGCTCCCAGTGAGATGTGAGACTTAATTCTATGGAGCCAGGTGCAGGCCTTTGGCAGGGAGGCTTAAGCATGAAAGATTGGGGTGTGGCAGCTGGACCAGCTGTCTAGGTGTGGTAATTATTTGCAGATAGGAACAGAAAGGAGGAGGAGGAGGAAGAATCCAACTGATAGGCAATGGTCCTGGAGAAAAAGAGTAGGGGTTCTTAGGACTTTTTTGCCTTACTTTTGCCTGCCTGCTTATCTTCTGGTGGTAGGGGTAAGTGCTCTCTATAAGCCTGGCTAGCTTAGTTGGGAGAGCATCAAGCTCTTACTTTGATGGTCTAGGGTTCAACCTGCAGTCTAGGCATTAAGCTTTTAAGTTCCTTTGTGTGATAGGAGCCAAATGATTCCTGATGGTGTTCAGAGCCAGAGTCAAGGGCGGTATGGTCCAGCTACTGTGGCAGCTTCCTGGCTTATACGTGATCCCACTGGAATTGGCTAGAGAAAGGATCTGAATATCCACTCACTTACCCAGCTCAGAAAATGATGGGGCCTGACAAAGCTGTAACCTGATTTCAATAAAACTTCAGTATCTTGCATGCCCTCTAGTTGTAGCCGAGTCCCATCCCAGGAATCCGGGCCATCAGAGAGACAAGGGAATAGCTTGCATAATGGGCCAACTACTGCTGGGAAAAGAAAGATGTTGGCCTTTTGTTTCTCTTTCTCCCCACCAGAAGGTGGCCCAAGACAAGAAGAACCTCTTCTGCCTTGTCTCACGTCCGTTTCCTGTCATTGTCAGGTGTTGTCTCCACTCCAGACACTGGAAGGCCACCTGATGCCTTTGGTTCTCTGCTCAGTGAAGATGAGTGCACAGGCAGACAGCGCTGGTTGAAGCTGTTCCCTTGTCTCAGGTTTGCTTCAGCTCAGCGAACCCCCCCAGGATTTGCAGCAGAGACACACCAGGCGGCAGCTATGAGGCCGGGGCCATGATATGCATATGAAGAATTGTGTGCAAGCAGAGGACTGTGGGAGTGGGAGCATTCTACCGAGCAGGGTCCATATTTGTCACCTGGGGCTTGGAGTGGAGAAGAGTGGGGGCCCCAGGGCCAGGTCAGGGCAGCTCATGGCAGTGGAGGCTGTTGTGCGCAGGGACGGCAGTTGGTGTCCCCCACCATGGGCTGAGAGTGTTGGGTGAGTGGGGGTGGTTTTCCCCCAGGAAGAGTTTTTTATTATACTGTAAGTCTGGTTATATCTGTGATTATTGTTAGTGTGGGTATTTCTGAAACAGTAGAAGACTGTGTTAATCTTTTCTTTTGATAATCAACCAAAAAAAAAAAAGGAAAGCAAATGTCAGAAAATGATTTTTAAAATCTTTTTTAACTTTTTCTTAGGTTATGCTGAAGCTGTACATTTATTTTTTTCCTGTGGTTATTTTCTCAGGTTTTTATTACTCTTCAATTTTGCTGGTTGTTCTAGAAAGGTTTCATCTCTTTTTCCTTCTCTTGGCTTAATATAAACTGCCTGGCTTCTTTGTTCTTTTTCCCCTACTTCTAGCTCTTGATGTGTTCACTCTTCCCACTGGTGGTTGGGCCAACAAAGTTCATTTTGAAGCTCATTATAATCTTGTCCTTCATAACATCCTCCGGCAAAGAGTTCCACAGGTTGACTGTGTATTGTGTGAAGAAATACTTCCTTTTGTTTGTTTTAAACCTGCTGCCTATTCATTTCATTTGGTGACTGCTAGATCTTGGATTACGAGGGGGCATGAAAACACTTGCTTATTTACTTTCTCCACACCAGTCATGATTTTATAGACCTTCATCATATCCCCCTTTAGTCCTCCCTTTTCCCAATTGAAAAATCCCACCCTTATTAATCTCTTCTAATATTAAAACTGTTCCATAGCCCCTCATCATTTTTGTTACCCATTTTCTGAATTTTCCAATATATTGTTTTTGAGATGGGGCAATAAAAAATCCTCACATTTATAGAAAAACAAAAGGCTCCCAAGAAATTATAAGAAGATTTTTCTACGAAAGAAACCCAATTGCTAGAAATTTCAGATCTTTGAAATAATTGACTTAAAAAATATCATCACACTGTAACTGTCCCTGTTTTTCTAACCAGAAAATTTTTTCCAAAAAAGGAGATGCACCATTCCTAGAGACACTGCAATACCAGGTTGATGCTTGGGGTGGATACAGCAAGCTCCTAGTTCATCCCCCCTTTTCAAAACTCTATTTAATATACAATTCTTAAATCAAGGACATATCAAGTATTAAACCGGGAAAAACAGATACTGCACTTGATGTGAGCTACAAGGAACCAAAAAGCAATACACCTAATCTGTGACACCCGCACATCTCTGCCCCCACCGCTTTCTACCTCATTGGGACCAGCTCCCGGACACGTAACAAACACCATAACTAGGTAATGCTAGGTGAGGATCACTTCCCCTAAACCACTCCAGTGAAAGAATTCAAAGGAAGATTCTGGAACACATAATCCTGTTCAAAGCCAGTTCATTGGACACTAAATTTGCACCTGTGATCAGCAATCTTTTCCCTGTTAACTCTTACAGCCAAACCGGGCAAAGAAAGCCTATGTAAGCTCTAGACCACAGCCCCAAAGCTCTTTTCTGCTCCTTCCCACAGAATTATCTCAAACATCCAGTCAATCGCATCTGTTCAAAGTCTAAAGTAAACTAGAATTCCTATTTACATGTAAGGGCTTAAGAAGCTAAAAGAAACCTGCTTGGCACCTGACCAAAAAAACCAATGGGGACGTAAGATGCTTTCAAACCAGAGAGGAGGGAAAGTCCTTTGTCTTCTTAGTTCATTTGCTCTGGGCTATCAGGTGAATCAGACAGGTTTTTTTTCTCTCCATCTATTTATAACCGTTTTAAACAGCAACAGTAAGTAGGTTAGCCAGGCAAGGTTGTAGTTTCATATTTGTGTTATCTCACTCATGAATTTCTCAGGGAAATAGTCCTGTGAGTATTAATGGCTTCGATAACTTTCATCACCATACAAATTTTGAGAGGTGTCACAGCTGCACTACGTGCTGGACTGTGGGAGTCCTTCAGTGGGTGTTTTGAGTGCCAGGGAGCTGGCTGCCTGGATGTCTTTATGGCTATCTGCTGGCCATGCATAGATCTTGTCCACCTGTCTTCTTGCATTACCCTTGCTTGCTCTGTGGCCGTCAATCCTTCCCTTGGAGGCTTCAAAGCCTTTGCTCTAGGTGCCCAGAGGAGGAAAGGTGAGCTGGGCTCCAGCTTGGGACTCTTCTTCCCTCCTGTCTAGACCTGACTATGAAGGCTGGCCCTGGCACTCCTGTCTTCAAGCGCCATGTGGGAAGAGAAGTGCGGGAGAAACTAGAAGGGCCAATCTTGTGAGCATCTGATGAAGCAGCAAGAACCCCAACGATCAGGTCAAACCACAGGACTGTCAGCATCACTAGCCAGAGTGGCAAGTTCTAGAGCCCCAACGCTCTGCAGCCATCCTGACCAAAGATCTGGCTCCAGATCTTACACCCCCTTCACACCCTCTCCCACCCCCAAATCCCTCCCAGAGCCTGCAACCCCAACCCACAGCCTGCACCTCAGGTCCCCCAGCATCCAAAATCCCTCCCAGAGTCTTAGGCAGGTAGGGGTGGAATTTGGGGGGGGCTGGGCTTTGGGCACCACCAAAATTGGTGGAAACCTGCCACAGTGGGCTGGAGGAAGAATTCAATAGTACAGGGTTATCACCGTCCCTGGGTGGGCTCGAACCACCAACCTTTCGGTTAACAACCGAACGCGCTGACCCATTGCGCCACAGAGACCCATGAAGGCTTTTTGTAAGGCTGCTGCCTAACATCCTGCACATCTGCCTGCCAGTGCTAGGCCTCACAAGGTGCTAGTTTGGCTGCTGCAGGCTGGCAGCTGTTACAGAAAAGATGCAGAGTGGTGCAGTGGAAGCGTGCTGGGTCCATAACCCAGAGGTCGATGGATAAAATCATCCTCTGCTAGGCTTGTGCTTCTTTCTGATGGCTCAGCTCCTCCAGCACTGGTCTTCCAGTATCCACACTAGTGCTCTGTGAGGCCTGGTGCTGAGAGGAGAATGCACCAGCTGCTGGGATGTTGTCTTGATAGCAGCCCACATGTCTTTCTGCTTCAATGGGTCAGTGTATTTGGCTATTAACTGAAAGGCTGGTGGTTCAAGCCCCCCCAGTAAGGACAGTGACCTGCTGCTGCTTGTCTGCTTCTCAAAGTCCCCTTCTGCTGCCTCAAAACTGTCCCTCTTTGTTTCAGCTGGTGGCCCATAGGCTATCCTGGATGCATTTCAGAGACCCAGCAGCCAGGCAGGGGGATCAGGCTTAATCCTCAAGGCCCAACTCAGATCCCTCAGCTGTTTTGTTCTTCTCCTTCTCCCGCTAAGCGTCAAGGGAGAAATGGATGAGACACGCCAGCTCGAAGATGGCCTCCCTCCCACTTCCCTGTTGGCTGCACAAAGCTCTTGTCCTGCCTCATGGCTCGTCATGGAAGTGCGGCCAGACTGGCCAAGCCTGAGTCATGTCTGCAGCCTGGTTCATCCCAGCTGACGGAGCACAGAGCCATGCAGGACAATAGCAGGTTGATTGGGGGCTGTGTAACCCACCCGCTGTGGGGCTGGGGCCAGTGGGGCCACACGGCCCACTTTGAGCCTGGGAAGGAGGCTGGGAGTGTGATGGGGCTGGGCACTAGACTAGGGTGGGAGCTGGCCTCTGCAGTGGTGCAGGGGCTCTGGGCTCCAGCAGGGTTTGCAGAAGGGGTGGGGCTTTGGGTGGAAAGGGCGGGACAGGGAGTTAGCCTCCCCCAGCTGTCAGTTCACACCCAGCCCATGGTGTTGCAATGAGGCGGCCCAGTCTACACTAGTAGCGAGGTTCCTCCACGACGTGGCTGTGCAGAGGCTGCAGGAGACAGGCAGGTGACAGCAGGGGAATTGGCAACACAGCAGCTCTCAGCAGCAGGGGGAAGGACAATGCCATGGAGCAGTGACACAGAGTGACCAATGCAAACTGAGAGCCAGGGGAGGGAGTGGGGGCAGCAGAAGCTGAGGTCTCACTCAAGGCCTTCCCCTCCCCCACCCGAGGGTCTTTCCTGCCAAAGAGGAGTGGGGTTCAGTGGAAGGAGAGCGGAGGGTCTGTTAAAGGGACATTGGATTGGCCTGTCACACTGCAAGGGGAGAAACTGAGGCAAAGGGCCCTGCCCAGTGTCCTCTGGGGTTGGAATTTTCCTTATGATGTTGATTTGAATTTATGATCGTAGATTTGACTTGTTGGGTTTCTGTGGTTCTCAATAAGTCAGAGGCCAGGCAGAATCAAGGGGTTTTGATATCTTATTCAGTTTGATTTGATTCAAATCAACTCAACTCAATGTGCACAAAGAGGGAGAGCCCCTGCTAACCAGAGTCAGCCAGAGTCTCTCTAGCCAGGAGCCCCTTCCCTTCACTCCACATGTTGAGCTCACTCCCCCTCCCTTTGGCCTCTTCCAGAATGTTCCGAGGATGGTGAACCACAGCCTGGCTCTCTATACATATGTATCTTCCAAATAACCTTTTGTTTAAACCAAACTCAAACATACCCTTCAGCGTTAACTGCGATTCATCAACAGCCCTCATTTTGACTATATTTATTAAACCCATTGTAGTGGGGTGGCTGCAATGCCAATTTTTCCTGAAAATCCCCTGGGAAATTATTCAGGAAAAATGCCACATCCCGGGGAGGGGGCTGCAGACTGAAAAATTGGTGGCTGCTCTGCATCCACTGGCAGCTCTTTGCCCTACCTCCCACCCCATCTCACCTCTGCTTTGCCTCCTTCCCTGAGTGTGCTGTGACCCATCTTCTCCCCCTAGCTCCCAGCTCTTGACACTGCAAAACACCTGTTTCATGGCAGCAAGTGCTGGGAGGGAAGTGGGAGTAGGGGAAACGCAATGAACTGCAGGAAGAGGTGGGTCTGGAGTGGTTATTTGGGGAAGGGTCTATTAGGGACAAGGAGGGGGTGGAGTTGGGGGCGGGGACTTTGGAGAAGAGGTTGAAATGAGGGTGGAGCAAGGGGTGAGCACATACTGGTGCCAGGAAAATTTCATGCCTATGCTCCCTACATAAATGTATCAAGCTCAGTCTTAAGGCCAGTTAGGTTTTTTTGCCCCCACTGTTCCCTTTGGAAGGCTGTTTTATAACTTCATGCCTCTCATGGTGCTGGAGTCCCAGAGTGAATGGGAGAGTGCTCAGGGACAAAGCATCAATTTATTCTGTCTAGAATAGATGTGATAAATCGGCCCCCCAGAAAGCAATCACGACCTGTTGATCCAATGCGTAGAGTAGACCTGCCCTTAGACAAGTCTAGTAACCCTAATCCCATATGGTTCAGCTGTCAGGATTCCTGGTTTTTTTACCCAGGTAGTCTGGGTTCAATTCCTGATAAGGGAGTAGAGTAGAGCTTTTGCTCTGAGGGGAGGCAGGAAATGAAAGGAAGGTGGAAGGATCCTGACAGCTGCTGAGTTGGAGGGTTTGGGGAAGGGATCTGAGAAGTGAGTGGTGCAAGCAGAGGTGTAGGGGAAGATCAGAGAAGAATCCCAGAATTGTGGGAAGTGGGCAGCATGGAAAGCACATGCCTGGCATGGGGATGGGGAAGAGTGACTGTGTCCTTCTAAACTCACCACCAGTGGACTAGACAGGGTTGGAAGAATGACGTATATGTTGGTAAATGTCAGTTTCTGTGTGAACTCACAACCTGATTTCAAAATATTTCCATCCTTAATCATCAAATTTGACAGATGGGCAAAGTAAGAAACATGCTGCTTGAGCACGTATCCTACTCTAATCCTATAGGGTCCCTTATGCCTCAGGCACCACCATGTTGCATTTCCCACCTCACTTTCACACAGGGACACAATTTCCTTTGCACAGATCCAGGAACAACAAAACCTTCCTGTGTCTCTTGTCTGAACCAGCGCATTCAACTCCACTGAAACCTTCTCTCCTCCAGTGACAATGGTCAGACAGAGGGGACGTGGCCACCTTCTCCCCAGCAGTGAAATAGTCACTCTCCTCTTTCTTCATGCCGCCGTTGTTATTCTGTGGTATAAAAGGCTAAATTTACTCCAGGGTGAGGAAAGAAAGCACCCACCAACTCCCCCAAAAATCTCAAAGCCTCCGAGAAAACCTGTGCCTGCTATTGGAGTCACTGATGTGCTGGGGCTAGGATGGGGAAAGGGTGTGTCTGAATTGTCACGTCAGGGAATTAACAAGGGACAGCAGTGGTGGTACATTCACTGCAAACACAATCTAATCATGGTGCAGCCAGTAGGGAAATGACCAGGAATTCTTCCTGTTCAGCCAGGGACACACTTACACAATGGCCCCCTGGAAAAGTCTCCCCAGTGGAGGCCTCAGGGCTGGCGGAGCTCTCACTGCCCGCTACGGCTCCTCTGTCCTTGGTCTCACAGCGGGTGTGTGTGTAAAGGAGTGAGCCGGGTGGGATAGTGGGGGAAGGGATAGAAGAGAGGTGAGTTGTGGATGGGGCTGTGGGTATAAGGCGTGGAAGGGATGGAAAGGGGGGCTGCAGGCAGAAGGGGACGGGGCTAAGGTTGTGGTCCAAGGCCCCCGCATTTGTTCTCCCTTTCCCTGGGCTTTGGAATCACTAGCCCCTGCTTAGCAAGTCGGGGGTCAGTGGTCCCCAAAATGTGGGGCATACCTCCTAGGAGGCACAGAGGAACATTCATGGGAGCACTCAGGACCCATGCCAGCCCCCATGGAGGGCAGGGAAGGAGCCCCACTCCACCCCAACTCTTCCCCAACAAGGGCCCCAACCTGGCCTCATCCCTCTTACTGCTTTTCACACCCCTTTCGTCAGGAAGCCACAGCACCACTCCCAGTCCTGGCTCTTGACTGCGGCTTCAGAGGGGCTGCAAAGATGGATAAGAGGCCAGAATGTGAAAAGTTTGGGGACCGCTACATTAGGGTGATGTCCTCAATTACTTCTTTACAATCTAATAAAAGGTATTTCTCATCCACCTTGCCCCTCAGTCATGATGGCCTAGCTATGTTCTGCTGTCCTTCACTCAGGCAGGATGGATAATAACATTCTATTGCACTCACGTGATTTGTAACCCAATACCAGCCAAAAGTGGACATTTGGGCAAAGTGGCCCCATCATGCTGCATGCCTAGGCAGAATAGGGGTTCTCTGTGCAAACATGGTCTGTTCCTGAAGTCTTTCCCCAGCTCATCACTAGATGTGAGGGGAAGCTCATTTAGATCCTGCTTACACTTAGTATTTAAAACCACCATATTTTCCCTACCTTTGTGGGCCTTAGATTTCTCCTCCTGTCCCTTTTTTATCAGTTCAGATGAGGTGGCCGAGTGGTTAAGGCGATGGACTGCTAATCCATTGTGCAATGCATGCATGGGTTCGAATCCCATCCTCATGGGGCATATTTATGCTTCTACAAACAACCATCTGCCCATTGGGTACAATGAGAGATCAAAACATGTTGCTTCTGGCAAACAGAAACCTTCTTGGACTTCCCTTGCTCTAAATAAAATATGTCTAATATTAGCAGGGTAGGTGTGTCAGTCTGGATCTTCAAAGGCAGGCTTCATGGCCCCCACTAGTCACAGAGCCACCTGAAGCTTCTCTGGCTATAACCATGGGACCAGAGACCAGCCTTAGACAGCAGCAGCTACTGGCCAAGAGACGGGTGGCAGTTCCAAGAGGGAGCATGCTTGAACTTTGCAATGGCAGCACTGGGGACTCTAAACCCTCAACATGGGTCCTAGGCAGCTGCAGACTCTGCAATGAAGCACTTTCCTCTGCTAGGCATTGGCTTTAATTACCTGAGATACCCATCAACTGCAGCAGCCACCACCAATTCCCATGCACCCCATGGCTAGTGCAGAAGGTGCAGCCTAAAGGATATTTGGAGACTGGGGTAACCCCAGGGGGTTCCCATGATTGAGTGTCAGCTCTGCGACAAGCTCACATGCCACCCCTGCTATGGTGTGACACCAGGACCCTTTGAAGACAATGGAGTTA
Source organism: Dermatemys mawii (assembly GCA_007922305.1). Taxonomy (NCBI): domain Eukaryota; kingdom Metazoa; phylum Chordata; order Testudines; family Dermatemydidae; genus Dermatemys; species Dermatemys mawii. The sequence goes on from VOCN01018140.1 coordinate 10,305, forward strand.
CCCTGTGTAGAACCAGGTCTGTCCAAAGCCTGTTGAGGTGAGAGGGAATCTTTTTATTGTCTTTAAAGGGCTGTAAATAGAAACAAAAGATCCTCTTCTAGACTCTAGGAGCAAAGTACATTCTATGCTGGAATGGTTTACTATTGGAACAGGAAGGTTTCACATTACCTAGTGAATAAACAACATTTTCTACAGGACCCAACTTTTCTGATAGGTCTCCAACCCAATTACTAAAGGTAAACCTATTTTGCTTACAAAGGCTGAAAATACCACATAGTATGGTCACAAAAACAAGACACTTCTGAACTCAGTAGGGATTTTGGATGTGCACAGAACACAGAGAGGAGGACTGGTTCCCACCTGGTTCCAGAACTGCAGTTAAGTGGACCAATTTTCAGCTTTTGTGACTGGTGGATATCTGGATCTATATTATAAACTGTGGTACATAAATGAGGAAAAGTTGAAATCCCTTTGTTATTCTTTTGTTGTACTCTTTGTTTCTATTGGGATCTTGCCAGTGCAATATTACTGTATTCCTTTGAAACAAACAACACTTTTTTAAAAATGGTACTTGCTGTTGAAAAAGAACAATTCCAGTCCTAGTTAGCACTGGGGAGATAGCAGCATTTCTTG
>ML677518.1:0-15351 GCA_007922305.1 Dermatemys mawii
TATACTGTAACAGCCACTGAATTCCCCAGTTCTCTTGTTTGCAAACCGAAGATGATGTCCCATCTGGCAGGAGGTGTCTTAATTTCAAATGGTGATTGGGTGCAAGATAGCAGCTTTTCTGGGAATTGTTTAAGTTTTGTTTTTTTGCAACTAGTTTTTTCCTGGGTGCCAAGACCCTTTTCAGTTTGAGGAGGCCAGGTATTAGAGCACGTCCCTTTAACCCTCAGACCAGGCGATGGAAACCTCTTCAGAACTTTTGCTTTTCATTTTTTATCTCTTTGGGATCCTCACATCTAGGCTGCATGTGGTTTGCTACGACTACTTTAAGAAAACTTCTAGGTGAAGTGAGACTTTACCAACGTGACTTCTGTCCAAAATGTTCCTCACTTCAACTGGCTCAGGACACATTGTCTTTTTCCAAGGAGTTTTCACACCTGATTTGCCTGGAGACCTCAGGCAGTCACTGTAAAATGGGGTAAGCTGGAATCATCAATTGTAAAGATCAAGGTAAAGGTGGAAGTCCTTAACCATTGAGGTCAATGAGCTGTCTAACAGGGACTGATATACCATGACCCCAAGACTGATCCCCTCTGGGGAAGGAAGTCACATCCTCAGCAGACTAGGACAGCCTGGACTAGTCTGCCTGGACCTAAAATAGCCCCCATGCCTGGTGTGCTGGTCTAGCTATGCCATCGTCTGGTTTGTTCGCGTCAGCTACTCTTAGCATTCTAGTAGCATACTATTCCTTTTTCTATTGTTTCTCTTTTGATTTTCTTTGCTGTCAGGCATTCTGGTGCATCAGACTGTAATGATGTGGCTCAGTCCAGATGTTTGTCTATAAGGCCATAAGCGCCGACTCCGTGGGTGCTCTGGGGCTGGAGCACCCATGGGTAAAAATTGGTGGGTGCTTTTCACTCACTGAGAACTCCCCGCCCGCTGCCCCAGCTCTCCTCTGCTCCGCCTCCTCCCCTGAGTGCACCCCCCCCCATCCTGTCTCTCCTACCTCCCTCCCGGCGTTTGCCCCTTAAAACAGCTGTTTTGCGTGGCTGGCAGGAGGGGGAACGTGGCACGCTCCGGGGAGGAGGTGGAGATTTGGTCCAATAGGGGCAGCGAGGGGGGGAGTTGTTGTGGGGCTAGGGACGGGAGCACCCACTGGCGCCAGGAAAAGCTGGCCGTAAAATCCACATGGGGGAGAGGCTATAGAGAGAGTTCCCCAAATCTGAATAGCCCTAAGACTGCCCTCTGGAATCACCGAATGTTCCTTATCTGCGAAAGCGTTAAAAAGAAGCTAAGCTGTTAGCTATGAAGTGTTCAGGGAGCGCGGTTTAAACCTCCACATAAGAAAGTCTGGGAGAGAAAGAGCGAGGAGGAGGACTAGCCACATAATACAAAAGCTAAGGAGGAAGCTTTACATGGCTTCAGGATGTGGCTTAAATGGAAGCACTAATTTGGTTTTGGTACTGAAATATTCAACGGGCTAAATCTGGATTGCACTGCTTGGGTGAAGTTCTCCGGTTGGGTACTATAAAGAAATGCACAAGCACCTGTGAGCGGGGTCCCAAGGGAGCCACACTGCGGTCACTCAATTAGGGCAAACTCCAAAGAATAGGGCAGACCATCCCCAAAACTGGTGGCTATTCCAATACTTAGATTTACCAAGCCAGCACAAAACAGCATCTACAATACCTTACTGGTTACACAGAAGCCAAAACACAGTTCCCATAAAGCAACCCAGCCTTAAGCTTCCACCAGACACACAAGTCAAATATGATGAGGATTACGGAAAATCCTAATCATGTAAGAAAATTCTACCAACCCCAAAGGAACAGACGCATTACCTCCCACGTCAATGAATATTTCGGCCCTTACCCAAACACACGTTTACGGCCAATTCTTATTAATGAAACTAAAATGTATTTAAAAAGAAAAGAGAGCAAGTATTGGTTAAAATATCAGTATAGATAGACACGAGTACAGTTTTGAGATCAGTTTCTGAGTAGAGAGGGTTGAGCTTTATAGTTGCAAAGAGTTCTTAGAATTAGTCCGTAAATTCAGGCCAATGTTCATATCCAGAGTGATCCAGTTGGGACTGCAGATCTCGGTCTTACGACTCAAGCTTTCCCTGCATAAAGCATTAAGCAGATCTGAGATAAGCAGTCTCAGGAGTCAAGTGACCTCTATGCTGTTCCAGGCCTTCCCCTGACAGCTTGGAGTCTTTAGGCAAATAACAGGCAATCATCAAGATTTTGAAGTTGACCTCTTTTCTAAGCCTCACCGGTACTTAGCTACACAGATTAACATAAGGCGATTGCTTGCTTTCACCCTTCGCAGTGATTTGCTATCTACCTCAAAGAGAGATTAATACAATGCAGAAGTGATAAAGAGTCCTGGGGCCCCTTAAAGACTAACTAAAGTATTAGAGCATAAGCTTTCATGGGCTAATACTCACTACGTCGGATGGCATGCCATCATTTTAGCCCACGAAAGCTTATGCTCTAATACTTTAGTTAGTCTTTAAGGTGCCACAGGATTCTTTATCACTTCTGCAATTCCAGACTAACACAGCTACCCCTCTGATTAATACAATGATATCACAATTATTACAGTTCATTTAAATGTTAAGATCCCCCTTTGAGCTCTGAATTAGCAGAATACGGCATAGACAGGAACGCTATCCTCAAAGAATATATATGTAAACACACACACAAAAACACATTATCTACCAATATGTCCCTAAAGGTTGAATTGGGGTCATTTATCCTGCAGGACGCTTAACTCTTTCCAGCCATGTGTCACACTACCTCATTTTGCATTTCTGTGTTAAGCTGCATAAAGATTGATTTTCTTTTGTATTAATCTGATGACTTGACAAATTGATGAGTTGATTCCAATGCAATTAATTCATTGATTGACTGATATGACCTCAACTTTCTAGTCGTATGATTTAACTCTTCTTTAGTTGAGTTGGATTTGTAGCAGATTAGCCTTCGATGTGTATTCTTGATTTGATTAGTTCATTTTAATAAACTGTATAAAAGAGATATTGAGTCATATTTTTTTTAATAAGTAACATGGGCTGGTGTCACGGAATCCCTAGGGTGATGGTCTGGACCTGCTCCTTAAGAAGCCAGTCAGGACTTTGGGGGGAAGCTTTCTCTCCGTAAACAGCCTGTCTCCAGGGCTAGGAGCTTCACAGCTTCCACCTTCCTGCGTCTGACCTCGGAGCATTCAGCACCTTCTGCCCCTCCGTGCGCTTCCCCCAGCGAGCCCAGCCGGGAAGGGTCCTGGGGAAGCCCGTGGGTCCTGCACCCCAACTCCACAGTCAGACGTGACTCTCAGCCAGCTAGTAAACAGAGGTTTATTAGATGACAGGAACATGATCTAACACAGAGCTTGTAGGCAGAGCGAACACAATCCCTCCGCTGGATCCATTTTGGGGGCCAGGGAACCAGGCACCCCCAGCCTTTAGCTCACTCCCTGCTCCCAGCCAGATCCAGACTGAAACTCACTCCACAGCTCCTCCCCTGCTTCCTTTGTCTGCTTCCGGGGCAGGAGGTCAGGTGACCTCTTCCCCCCACCTGGAGTCAAGTTACAGCTTCAGGCATGGACACCTTCACACCATAGTCAGAGGAGCCACTGAGAGCATTTCTATTCCCTCACAGTTGGAACCATAGAGATTCTGGTTATAAGAATCCACCTTATAACTTCATCCTATCCCTCCAAACTGACCTTTGGTTCTCACAGGGTGCTACCTCTGTCAGCTCCAGCTTCATCAGGGGGAGGCGGGCGCTCGCAGCTACACAATGGGAAATAAATCCCCCCTACCCAGGCTTTTGGGAGTGGGTATGAGACGTGTAGCTAAGTAGGGAGAGTCCCTGAGATGGCAGTGTTTGGGTTCTTGCTCTGCGGTCACTGTCCTGGCAAGATCCGGTCTGGCCCCCTGTCTGGTTTGCCCAGGAGCAGTGTTCCCACTAATCTTTTACATCCATGTGCAGACTGAATTTTATGTGCCCCAATATGGAGGTTGTGTGGGGTCAGGGGGTTCAGAATGTGGGATGGGGCTCAGGGCCAAGGTAGACACGTCTGATGTTGATGCAGAACAAACCCAAAGTCCCATGCCAGTACACCCTCCTTTTATAGGAACAAGTTCCCGTACAAGTTTACGGACCTTACTGTGTCACACCGGAGCTGTTCCTCATGAGATAGTCTAGGTTGCTCCCAATCCGCATTATTTTGGATTGTTACTGGGCATATCCGCAGCTGTTTCTCGTCTCATCCCTCTGGCTCCACTCTTTACCTTGTCCTTGGGGTCTGTGCCTTTGCTTTAGGGTTATCAATCTGCCATGCAGGTGACTCTGATAATAAGGTTAGTGCCTCTCGACTTCTCCACTCCCCTCTCGACCATCCAGCCCATCAGTACTGGCTCCTCCTGTCTCTTCTCTGTTAGTTTATTATACGTTCTTCACTCGCACACAAGAATTGCAGCCGTAATGCTTCTGGCCTTCTAAAAACAATCATTAACCTGTAAAGCAAAGAATTAAAACCCATACAATTTCTTCTTACTAATTCAAGGCTAACAAAATAAAAAAAATGGAGCACAGGTTACTCAAGACAATTTCTCCCCATTAAGCTTTCGGCCTACAGTGGGGGCCGCGTGTTTGAGACCCCGGCTGTAAACCAAGGGCTCAGGAAGAGAGACGTTTGCCCGAAGTCTTTACTGATGGAGGCAGTCCTCAGACCCTCTTCGAAGCCGTCCTGATCCAAATCGGTGCCTAGCGTATCTCTAACACCATGTCCTTCCCGACACCATTTCACATCCCCAGCACTGAGGAAGAGGCGCGAGATATTGTGTGCTGGATAAGGGAGCTCTTTGGTGCCAGGGAAAGACACACGGGGCATATCGGACATGGTGAAACCCCTGCCTAGCTACTCATCCGCCTCAGGGCCAATCAAAACCAGAAACAATTCAGAAACCGGAAAAGAAGAACAAGGATACATTAAAACCAAAATGCCAGAACAAAACAGGACTGGATTTTCAGCAGAGATTTTGTTTTCCCGGGCAAACAAACCGATCCAAGGGAAGCACAGAGGAAAAAAAAGTTTCACCTGCCTGCTTCCAAACACCGTGGCCTAGGCTCTCCAGCTGTGTTTCACGGTCATGGCATCAGGATTGCCTCCCCACTCTGAACTCTAGGGTACAGATGTGGGGACTCACAGGAAAAAAAAAAGAAATTACCCCCCCAAGCTTATTTTACCAGCTTGGGTTAAACTCCCCCCCCCGACACAAATTCTCCTGTGTCTGGAACTGATTGCTGCCACCACCAAGTAAGAAGACCCCAAGGACTATGGGGCAGGACTACTTGGAGCCCCCCTTCTCTTTCCACCCCCTACCCCCCCAAACCTATCCTTCCCTCCCTGGGAAAGGCTTGAGGGGAAAAAACCCTCACCACCCTGTGAGGGCCCAATCCAAACCAGGATCTTACACAATGGAAAACATAGAATATCAGGTTTGGACGTGACCTCAGGTGGTCATCTAGTCCAGCCCCCTACTCAAAGCAGGACCAACCCCCAAACAAGCAGTCAAATACTTAAAAGAAAGATTTTAATTAAAGAAAAACAGAAAGGAATAAATCCCTTGTCAAAATCAGTGGAAAACCACTTACAATTACAAAAAAAAAATCAAGCAGTCAAATCCTCCTCCCCTTAGGAATTTTTCCCTTTGCTGAAGCTCTGCTGAGCTCAGCCAAGCCTAGTGATAATTCCCACAAACCTGAGAAATTCATGAGTGAACTAATAACACCAACATAAAACTTACTGTCTTGTCTGGCTAGCATTACTTCTGTTGCTGTTTAGAAAGGTTATAGCTAAAGAAAAGAAATAGATTTGGTTCACCTGATAGCTTCACAGTGAACAGACAGAGAGAAACTGAAACTAAAAACCCCTTTTCTCTCTGCAAGGTTGAAGCATCTCCAGTTTGTCATCGGTCGGGTGCCCCCTTCTCAGGTTATCCTCAGCGTAACCCCTTACAGGTAAACAGTAATTCTAGGCTACTTTATACTTATGACCCATGGGCTCGCTGTGGATGGGGCATTTTAATCATTTTTTGGGGAAGCCCCAGGATGTTTGGGGGAGGTTCTAGGTTACCTTTTGAGATTAAAAAACTCTACTCCCAACCTCTTGTGTTTCAATTGATTTTATTTCAAGCAGGAATCCAGCAGGCCAGTCTGACACCTTGGGAAAGATTTTGTTTGCAGGCAGCAACTTGGGTTGGGGTCTGTCACCAAACCAAAGGGGGAGACAAATAAACACATGTGATGAGGATGGGATTTGAACCTGTGAGTGCAGAGCATAATGGATTAGTAGACCATCACCTCACCCACTCAGCCACATCATCCAAGCTATTGAGTAGAGGATGGACAGTCCAGCAGAAATAGGGACAATGGGGTGTTTTAAATACAGTGGTGGACACAGGGTCTGAATGTACTCTCCCCTCCCATCTAGTGATGAGTGACGGGGCGGGAAAGATATCAGGAACGGACCCTGTTTGCACAGAGACACTCAAGCCACCTCACTCCGCAGCACGGTGGAGCCGCTTTGCCGAAAGGCCTGGTTTTGGCCAGGGTTGGGTTACAAATCACTGGGTGCTATGAGATGTTGTTATCCTTATTGCACGAGTAAAGGGCGGCAGAGCTTAATGACCGTGTCCTGCCTGAGAGGATGTGGGGATGAGGTTACATCTGTTACTGGACTGCATACAATTGATTGAGGGGGTCACCCTAACCTGAACCTTACGCGCTGAGCAGGGGGAGAGGGATGCCAAAGGCCAGGGCACAGATGTTTCTAGGTGCCGAAATGGAGTGTGTAGGGTGACCAGAAGTGACAGAGTCCTGTCTATAGGGTGACCAGATGTCCCAATTTTATAGGGGGGGACAGTCCCGCTTTAGGGGTCTTTTTCTTATATAGGCTCCTATTACCCCCCACTCCCTGGCTCGATTTCTCACACTTGCTGGCGTGCTCTGGTATTTTCCTATTGGCAAAGCTGATGAGTTCTTGTTTCTGTTGAGTGGTTAACAGAGCAGAATTACTGATCAGTACCTCTAGGGCAGTGGTTCTCAAACTGGGGGTCGTGACCCCCCGGGGGTCATGGGCCGATCCCAGGAGCGTCGTGAGCTGCCGACGGCTTCGGCGGCATTTCGGCGGAAATGGGAAACGCGCGAATGTGTCCGCCGAAAAGCCGCTGAAGTGAAGGCTTCCTCTGTCAGCGGCATTTCGGCGGACACAGGGAAGAACACAGCACGTAGGCCAAAAGTAGAAGAGTTTAATTTCGGCGGCATTTCAGCGGACATGGCCCCAGGGCGCGAGAGGACATGGGACAGGAAAAGGGGTCACCGACTGGTGACGTTTGAGAACCATCTCTCTCGGGGTTTGGTCTCAGACCTGGTGTCGGGCCAGTGGTGCAAGGAGAACCAAGGCCACGGCTGGGCCGGCAGTGAGGTTCCCTGCTACCCAGTGCAATCACAAAGAGCTGAAATCACTGAACACCTGGGATAAGACGGGGAACCTCAGCACACGGCAGAAAAGGCAGCAAGTAGCCAGCAGCTCCCGCCCCCGTAGCCGCAGCAAACAGCCAGCTGCCGGTCTGCCCAGCAACCACAGAGACTTCAGAGATGGGAGGGGAACCCCTGTGAACACAGCGCTGAAGGCTGGGGGCGGGGGCACTAACTAAGCAGAGCCAATGGCGAGTGGGGTGCAGTGGAGGGAGAGGAGTGTGATGTGTTAAAGGGGCATTTGTTTGGCAGACATTCCCACAGCCAGGAGGGAAACTGAGGCAAGGGACACCGCCCAGCGCTCCGTGGGTTGAGAGTTTTGCCTATGGTTGCAAGCTTTGGACTCAGAGGAGTAGCCGTGTTAGTCTGTATGTGCAAAAAGAACAGGAGTACTTGTGGCACCTTAGAGACTAACACATTTATTTGGGCATAAGCTTTCGTGGGCTACAGCCTACTTCATCAGATGCATGGAGTGGAAGATATAGTTACAAGATAGATATAGAGAGAGATTTCTTTTAACTGGCACTGCTAAGGTGAGTACAAGCTAAATTTACATCCTAGAAGGATACTAGGGTGACCACTGTCCCGATTTTATAGCAACAGTCCCCAAATTTTGGGTCTTTTTCTTATGTAGGCTCCTATTACCCCCCCCGTCCCGATTTTTCACACTTGCTGCCTGGTCACCCTAAAGGATACTGGTTTTTGTACAATTTTTACAAATATAACAATGGCCCTACTGGGTCAGACCAATGGTCCAGCGCGTCCAGAATCCTGTCTTCTGGTATGTTATCATTACTGGAGCACAAAACAACCTGTCCTTTGCACGTTCTTCCCTGAGCACAGTGCAATCAGGACAAGGAGCTACAGACGCCCGTTCCCCTTGTTTCGGACTTTCTCCCATGACACAAGAACGCTTCCTCCAGCTCATTACACCATCCTGTCCCGTGCTGGGATTTGGGACACGGAGAGTGTGATTATCACACAAGGTGACGGATATTAAACCAAAAACCACATCCCTGCATTAACCAGGAGTTGACCCCAGGTCAACTGCTTGAAAGGCAGCTATGCTCACCACTAATGCAGCTGGGCACAGGTAGTATCCTGTGTGTCACAGGTATGAGCAAAATGACTCATTCCTGCACAGCTCATGAACAGGATGGATGGACAGGCAGCCACCTGTCAGCTCCAAGCATAGACAGGTTCCCAGAGGGGTTGAAAGACGGGGCAGGGGTTGCTACTCCCCTGGGGTGAGGTGCCCCCGTCCCCTCGGAGAAGGGGAATGAGGATAAATGACAAACCTTAGCGGAGACAGTGCCTTGGACAGTCAATGTCTGTCTTCGTTCCCCCTGCGCACAGCGGGGTTCGTAGCTGATTCCGGGCTCTGCGGGGATACGGGACGATTCAGGCTGTCGCTGAGCTGATGAAGAAGGGAGAGGATTTTAACTATGGCCTGGTTCTAAAGGGGTTTGGCACCTTCTCTGGGTGTTTGGCACATGGAAGCAGCCCCCTGCTCCTGGTCTGTCCTGTGCAGAAAGAACAAAACTTTTCTCCAGAAGGAAACGGGCACAGGAGGGCGCCAGGACACAAGGAACGTAACACAACACGATTCCTCTACGTGCAGTGACTCTGACAAGGGATTTATCTCCCCTCCCTTCTGTATTGTGGGTCTGTGGCCCACTGCCTCTGTACCCCATGGGAGGAGTGAGGTTGTGGTACAGTCAGGGATGGGCATTTCTTTGGCCTTTTAATGTTTTATACCTTCCCACCCACTTCCCCACCTGACCGGTTGCTTGACCTTGCCTTGAGATAGGGGGTTGAGGAAATCCAAGTGTGCGCGCCAGTAAACTCAAACAGCTCTTACCCATTCCCATTGTACCAACAAACCCATCTGGCTAGGGAGAAGCCACATAGACTAACAGATGTGTTGGAGCGTGTGCTTTGTGGGATGCATCCAACCAAGTGGGTCTTCACCCAAGAACGCTTACGCTCCACTATGTCCGTTAGTCTAGACCAGGTCCGCACAACTCAGAAAGCAGCAAGGGCCATATTACCGCAAAAACCCAGCTGCAGGCCAAAAAGCCCCACCCTCATCCGCATCCCCCCACCCCACCACTTGGCTTGCCCCACCCCTACTGACCCCCCCCGCGGGCCGCACAGTGAGCCCATGCGGGCCACATGTGGCCCCCAGGGACCGCATGTTGTGCAGGCCTGGTTTATACGGTGCCCCAGGACTCTTGGCCGCTTTTGCAGATCCAGACTAACGCAGCTACACCGCTGATAAAGAAACACTCACTGACTGAAGCCCGAGGTGTGTCCCTGCTCAGTCCTGCAGATCACCGGTGTCCAGCGCGAGCAGCCGTAGCAGGGTCTCTATGACGGGAAGGTTTGAACGCCGATTCTAGCTGTTGTAGGAACCGCAGTGATGTGTGTGCCCTGGATGCAAAAAAACCTGTTACACTCCCCCAACTTTTGTCTCCTCTCCCTCTTTGAATATCTGGGAAGTGACTTTCCCCCTCCCTCTTCCTCCTGGACGGCTTGGGGGCTGCTGGGAGATCAGATGAGCTCCCAGGTACACAAGGTGTCTGGGACTCTGATTCGGCAGCGCTCACACCCCCCGTGCATGGACACTGCCCAAGGAGGAGTGTGACCACCCAGACGCGGCCAAGTCAGCTCTAGTGGCAGGTCCTGAAAAGGCAAAGGGGCCGCAAGCTTGTAAGTCCCGTGAAGGCCCTTGGCCCGCACCGCCTGGTCAGTGGTTCGCTGTGTTGCATCCCATCGCGCCTGGGGAAGACTCACCTTCATCGCCCCGTCCATCGCCGCGCTGCGGGACACTTACCCTGAAATCTCCAGTGCTGTGCCTGTCCTGGGAGCGTGAATGTGACCCCCCCCATACACACCCTTTCTTTTGAGCTTAGCTCTCAGTGTAATAAACATGCTGCATTCTGCCAAATGCTGGTGGGTCGTTCGGCCTCCCTAAGCTAACGCTGGCCCAATTTTGGGTCACACTAGGGAGCTGAGTTCAAATGATCGGGGGACAAGGCGCAGGGGGGCTGGATGGGTCGGGCGTCCCAGGTGGTCTGTCGGGGGTGGGGGTGTAGATGGGTCGGGGCAGTCGGGGCAGGTAGGAGGTGGGATCCTAGGGGAGCAGTTAAGGTGGGGGGGTCCCAGGAGGGGGCAGTCAGGTCATGGAGAAGGGAGGCTTACATAGGGGGGTGAGGTCCCGGGGGGCAGTTAGGGGCAGGGGAATTAGGATGGGGTGATCAGCGGGCAAGGAGTCGGGGGGTTGGCTGGGTCAGGAGTCCAGCCGGGGGGTCTGTCAGGGGGCAGGGAGCAGTTGGATAGGCATTGGAGTCCTAGGGGGCTCTCTGGGGGTGGGAGTGTGAATAGGGGTTGGGGCAGTCAGGCTGACAGGTAGGGGTCATGGGATCCTAGGGGAGCAGTTAAAGTTTGGGGGTCCTGGGCGAGGGGCAGTCGGGGATCATTGAGACAGGAGGCTTAGCTAGAGGGTGGGTTCCCAGGGGCAGGGGTCCTGGGAGGGGGTGATCAGGGGACAAGGAGAAGGGAGGCTTAGATGGGGGGATGGGGTCCCGGGGATGCAGTTAGGGGCAGGGGAACAAGGAGGGGTGATCAGGGGACAAAGAGCAGGAGGGGTTGAATGGGCTGGGGAGGTTGCGGGGGGGCAGTCAGAGGGCGGGAGCTGGGTGGGAGTGGATAGGCGCAGGGCTAACTCCCCCTCCCCGAAGTGTCCTCTCTTTTGAAAGTTCAGATATGATAACCCTCGTCTCAACATCCCTGGATTCAGTCTCTCTCCCTTTTTCTTACTGATCATTATTTTGAAGGGTTCGGTTTAACCTTCAGCTTCTCCTCACCCGACTGCATTTACCAGGTTTATTTATTTTTCCTTTCCTTCCCTCTGCCTTCGAGACTCACAGATGGGACCATCCTGACCAGCTAGGCTGACCTGCACATCGCTGGCCACAGACCCTCACCTACCCGCTCCTGTAACAGACCCTGACCGCTGTCTTGAGTCACTCAACTCCTGGGTTAAAGACTTCGTGTTCCAGAGACTCGCCCGTTTACACTCGTCTTAAACCTGCAAGTGGCCCGTGTCACGTTACTGAAATTGTCTGGGATCATATAAATCATTGGTGCAACCAAGGTCCTGTAGGGGCACCAAATCTTAGGTAAAGGGGGTCACATAAGGTGTCTACGATCAGGTTATGATCTGCTGATTATGATTATACTATCTGTATGTGTGTATCATTTTTGTAGTTGAAGTAATGGATATTGGCTCTGTACTGTCTGTCTTTCCAAATATTGTGCTATGCTGTTGGGGACATTTCAGAGCCCTTGGTGTTAAGTGTTGCTCACCATGCTTGATGGCCCATTAAGGATTATCAGCTACACAATGGACCCATTAAGGGAAGGCAGACACATCCTGTGTCTTAGCAAGGGGGGCAGGAATTGCCCAACTGACTCAAACTCCATTTTGCTGTAAGTTTCCACAGCGAAGGACAAAGAACATTCCTGCACCTGGGAAGGATATAAAAGGGTGGTATCCCATCCCCATTTCGTCTTTGATCTCCAGTCTCCAGCCTCCAGCCTGGCTCCTACTTCTGGATGGGACTTTGCTGCAAAGGGGCAGTCTGGCCAAAGGATTGATGACCCATTCCTCCTGGGAATGTATTCCAGAGACTCTGATTTGAACCTGCAGCTATTCTACAACTGATGCAAGGGATTTGCCATTACTGCATGTATTTGATTTCCTTTAACCATTCCTAACCCTCACCTAGATCTTTTTCCTTGTATAATAAACTTTTAGATTTTAAAGGATTGTCAACAGCGTGATTTGTGGGAAGATCTGATTTGTAGATTGACCTGGGTCTGGGGCCTGATGCTTTGGAATTGGGGAGAACTGTTTTCTTTATTTGGGGTATTGGTTTTCACAGCCATTTGTCCCTAGGACAGGTGGCTGCTGGTGGTGATACTGGAAAACTGGAGTGTCTAAGGGAATTGCTTGTGTGACTTGTGGCTAGCTAGGGGGCGAAACCAAAGTCTTTTCTGTCTGGCTGGTTTGGTTTGCCTTTAGGGTAGAGAAACCCCAGCTTTGGGCTGTAAATGTCCTGTTTGGAGCAATTTGTCCTGTCTTGGCACTCTCAGATGCATCCCACCAGGAACAGCCCTGTCACAGCCCGTGTCCCAAGCCCAGAGCCCTCCCCACCCGGTCTCCCATCTCTGGCCACTGGGGATATTCACTATGAGCAGTCACGGATCAGCTACGTGCCGTCCCCTCACACCATCCCTTCCATATGTCTATCGAGCTCAGTATTGACGCCAGCGAGGTTTTTGTCCTCTCTGCTCCCCTTGGGAGGCTCTTGCAGAACCTCCCTCTGGTGGTTAGAAACCTTCGCCTAATCTCAAGTCTAAACTTGTTCATGGCTGGTTAATATCCATTTAGTCTTTATGGCATTATTAATATAAGAACAGCCGTACTGGGTCAGACCAAAGGTCCATCCAGCCCAGTATCCTGTCTATTGACAGTGGCCAATGCCAGATGCCCCAGAGTGAGTGAACCGAACAGGTAATGATCAAGTGATCTCTCTCTTGCCATCCGTCACCCCCCTCTGACAAACAGAGACTAGGGACCCCATTCCTTACCCATCCTGGCTAACAGCCATTAATGGACTTAACCTCCATGAATTTAGCTAGCTCTTTTTTGAACCCTGTGATAGTCTTGGCCTTCACAACATCTTCTGGCAAGGAGTTCCACAGGTTGACTGTGCGTTGTATGAAGAAATGCTTGTATTTGTTTAAACCTTGTACTTGTTTTAAACCTGCTGCCTCTTAATTTCATATAGCGACCCCTACGTCTTGTGTTATGAGAAGGAGTAAATAACACTTCCTTATTTACTTTCTCCACACCCGTCATGATTTCATAGACTTCTATCATATCCGCCTCTTTGCCAAGCTGAAAAATTCCAGGTGTGATGTTGCACTCCTATACTTCGTGGAAATGTGAATATGATGTAACTGGAATATGTCTTATGCAAAAGGTCTCTGGTAAAGTATCATAACAAAGGTTATAATGTACTTAATATATTCCGCCTGTTTGCATGCATGTATCATTCTTGTAGCTGAAGCTAGAAATATTAAGTAGTACTCTGAGGTCCTATTGTAATTATGCAAAGTGTGGGCCATTAATGGGGGTTTAGACTCTTGATAGCTCCCCACTGGCTAGGACAATTGGTTGTAAATTTACCTGCAAACCTGCCTGTGTGGTGTGGGCCAACCCAGGGAGAATGGAGACTGTGGGTCTTACAGTGACATGTGACCGTGTCACATGATACTGGAATCCATCTTAGTCCTTGTACTTTTCCATTGATGGGGCTGGGGGGGTTGGGAAAAGCATAGACAAAAGATTCCTGCCTTGTGCCAAAGCTATAAAATGGGATGGAGCAGGACTAAGGGGGCTGCCAGTCGTGAGAAAACCCCTTGCTTACCACCTAAGATATCCGCTGGAACTAAGAAGGACTGTATCAGGGGAAAGGATTGGGTCCAGACTAGGAAGGAGTCTAGTCTGTGAAAGAAGCTTATTAGAACATCTCTGAGGGCGAGATTTTTACCTGTAATCAGTTTCTTAATGTTTTAGGCTTAGACTTGCGTGTTTTTTGTTTTATTTTGCTGGGTGACTTACTTTGTTCTGTCTGTTATTACTTGAAACCACTTAAATCCTATTTTTTATACTTAATAAATGCCCTTTTGTTTATTAATAAACCTAGAGTAAGTGATTAATACCTGGGGGAGAAAACAACTGTGCACATCTATGAGTGTTACAGAGGGTGGACAATTTATGAGCTTACCCTGTCTAAGCTTTATACAGCGTAAAAGGGATTTATTTGGGGTTTGGATCCCATTGGGAACTGGGTGTCTGGGTGCTGGAGACAGGTGACCTGCTGCCCTGTTTCCAGTTAAGTCTGCAGCTTTGAGGGGGCGTGGACCAGTCCCTGGGTCTGTGTTGCAGCAGGCTAGCGTGTCTGGCTCAACACGACAGTGGGGTCTGGAAGTCCCAAGCTAGCAGGCAAAATGCCAGCACATCGGGTGACAGTCCCAAGGGGATCTCTGTGACCGAATCCATCACACCAGTCTTATTAATCTCTCCTCATATGGACGCCGTTCCATACCCTTCATTATTTTTGTTGCCTTTTTCTGAACTTTTTCCAATTCCACCATATATATTTTTGAGCTGGGGCGACCACATCTGCATGCAATATTCAAGATGTGGGTGCACCATGGATTATATAGAGGCAGGATGATATCGTTCTTGGAACACAACAGAATTGGTAGCAGCAAAAACGGTCACAAAACTCTATCTTTGCACATTCTCCCCTGAGCACGGTGCAAACAAGACAAAGAGCTACAGACACCTGTCCCCCTGGTTTCCGACTTTCTCCAGTGACACCAGGCTGCTTCTACAGCTCACTATATCATCAGGTCCTACCCCCTGCATCCTCTGCTGTGTGTTTAGTGACCGGCTGGGATTTGGGACATTGAGAGTGTGACTATAACACAATGTGATTGACGTTAAACCCAAAAACACACACCCCTGCATTGGCCAGAAATCAATTGCAGGTCAACTGCTTGGAAGGCAGCTATGCGCACCACTATACCACCAATGCAGCTGGGTACAGGTGTTTCCCCAGGTGTCACAGGTACTAGCAAAATGATTCATTCCCCAAATTTACTAAGCCAGATGGATGGACAGGCAGCAACCTGTCAGTTGTACTTTGAAAAGCAGTACAAGAAC
>ML677518.1:68533-84253 GCA_007922305.1 Dermatemys mawii
CAAAGAGAAAACATTAAAGGAGAGGGATTTGGAGCGTGGGAGAGGGCTCCGGGCTGAGCCTGGGACAGGGGCTTGCTTAAAATTCGTCATAATTATAATATAATGATATCCTACGAATACCCCTATGAAGAATATGGGGTGCAGGGTCACAGTGGGAGACTGCTATCTCCCAGACCGTCTGTGTGATGGGCTCCTTTCCCCCATGAATAGTGGGGCAGCAGGTACCGAGTGTGGGACTCTTGCTCTTTCAGGGGCCGGTGACCTTCGAGGAGGTGGCTGTATATTTCACCCGGGAAGAGTGGGTTCTGCTGGACCCCGCTCAGAGAGCCCTCTACAGAGACGTCATGCAGGAGAACTACGAGAACGTGACCTCGCTGGGTGAGGATTCCTGTCCCCTACCTTATTGTAATGGGAAATGAAGAGCTAAGGTTCACGTCACACAATGTAACCTTAACTCTGCCCTGTCTCAGGCCAGGGACACACAGACTAGCGCTCTCCTCTCCCCTGCTACACAACCCTGTGGGAACAGAGCCCAGGAGCAACACAGCACAAAGCCTAACAACTTCTCTGTGCTGAGGCAAAACTTGGATTCACGTCTGTCATAAAAAGCAGAAGCTGCCCCCACCGGCCAGCCCTCAAACCCTGAGCCACACAAACATCTGAGACTTATAAGATGTTCCCACCCCATGATCCTTGTGCAGGGGACTCCTTCTGTGACATCGCCTTCACTAACCCCTGGAGATCACTAGCGTGTGCGTCACCAGACTGCTGACGATCCCCGTGGTGAGAACACACCCTTGTGCGCTGTCACTGACACAGCCGACAACACTTGGCACGGAAACGGGGCAGACTGGGTCCCTCAGGTTTTCACACACCTCTCTGCACAGCACAGTCACTGCTCTGCCCCGGTGCTCCGACTACTCCCTCCGCCCCCCGATTACAGCAACAGGCGACCCTGTGCCCACAGCTGGAGGGCGGGCGGATCAATGCCGGGATTCCCGTCTGTAGAGCACAACACGGACAATGACACATTCCCTTAGTCCTTCCTCGTATCTATTATATTGTCATAGCCTTTAAGGCCAGGAGAGACTATCAGGCCACTAATCTCACATCTAGCTTAACACAGGCCATCTAGTTACTGAGGTGAATAGCTTGTGCTGAACTAAATCATCTTCCCGGGAGGCACCAGTCTTGAAGTCTTCAGATCAATAGATGGAGAGTTGGCTGTGTCCACTGGTATTTTGTTAGACTTTGCACCACCCTCCCAGATCTATTTCCAAGGGGTATTGGCAGCTCCAGAGCTAGGGGATGAGGGCAGAACGAAGAGCGTTTTGCAGGGGTCGTATGTACGTAAACTCTTTATTTCCTGCCTTCATTTCCTCGTTTTAAGTTTAGCCACCATCCACGTGCTGGAAGGGCACGAGACGGCACTGGGTCACCATCATTTTGCTTTAACATCATTTGTGGGCATTTAATTGCCTTGAGTTTTAATGGACTTTTTTGCTCTCTAACTGTCCGTACACTGGAGTGCTGATGGCATGATTATGTCAGGTAGGGATGTGGGGTTTTTTTCACACAGCTACTGAACAGAGCAATGTTGGCAAAACTTTTCAGTAGAGAGCAGGCCGAACTCGACACGCGGATGCTAGAACGCTTCAAAAAACTGCTCCTCGCTCAGAAATGTTTGGTGTCCAAACAGGACGGCAGGAGAGAGATCACTCGATCATCACCTGTTCGGTTCATGCACTCCGGGGCATCTGGAATTGGCCACTGTCGGTAGACAGGATACTGGGCTGGATGGACCTTTGCTCTGACCCAGGACGGCCTCTCTTATATTCTTATGAGGGTGGACATTAAGACCCAAGGGTGCCCCAAATTTTCAGGTGCCCTATGTAGCTGCATATGACCCAGACCCCCTCTCCACGTTCACAAGATATGTCTTCATCTTGGATTTTCTTTCTGCGGAGCGTCTCTACGCTATGGCCGGTCCTACTCAGCCATGGAGCTGAAATTCTTGTTCAGGACACTCACCATCTCCTGCCTCAGTTTCTGCAACATCGCTTTCTCTGACCTTGACAACGGCAGTCTTGCCCCGCTCAGATCCATTCAGAAGCAAACACCTACAAAGCTACCGCGTGTGTGACCTGCGAGGAAAGGCTGAAAGAACCGGGGATGTTTAGTCTTGAGAAATGACTTGATAATGGTCCTCGACTCTGTTGAAAACTGTTATAAAGGAGACAGTGATCAATTGTTCTCCACGTCCACTGGATTAGGACAAGGACTGATTGGTTTGATCTGCAGCAAGGGAGGTTTGGGTTGGCTAGTAGGAAAAACTTTCCAACTATAAAGTTTCCACTCTGAAACCTGTTTCCAACTGTAATAGTCATTAAATACTGGAATAGGTTACCAAGAAAGGGACTTGTTTCAGTCCCCCCACTTGAAAAATGCTCCCCCTGCTTCTTTCTCACCTATCTGAACTTCCTTTGTGTCTAGGATGACCAGATGTCCCGATTTTATAGGGACAGTCCCGATTTTTGGGTCTTTTTCTTATATAGGCTCCTATTACCTCCCCACCCCCATCCTGATTTTTCACATTTGCTGTCTGGTCACCCTATTTGTGTCTCTTCCTGCTTGATGACTTTGTTTATCGCTTAAATCAAAATGAAGCAGAGCACATGTTCCTTTGTTTAGGACACACCAGTTTGCCAACAACCTCAGTTTGGGCAGGGCTGTGGCTTTTGGAACATGTGGTAATTACTTTCCTACAGGGAAATCTTCGACCTTCACCTATCGTGTTGCCACACACATTTTATCAGGACAATAATGATCAGCAAATTATGAGTTTTCCAATGATACCTCCCAAGGCGTACTTTGTACAAAGATTGTTTTACAATAGTGTGTCGGGTGTGAATCCAGGGGTCTGTTCGGTCACAGCCCCCCTGCTAAGTGGTGGGGAAATTGATATCCTTCTGGCTTGTTGTTTGTTGTGTGTCAGTGTCTGGGCAATTGGATCCGCCAGGATAGTCTCAAAAGCTCCCTGGATCTGGAACGAAAGGAACAGACAGCTCGGCAACACCCCGTGTCTATGTCTCTTCATCTGCCCTGAGAGGAAACGGCCCTTTTCTACCCACAAGGGAGCAATGCAGAGCATTGGGGAAAATGAGGCACGAGCAGGATTCATAAAAATATTCCAAAAATCCCGCCTTTGTCACAGCCCCATTAAACTAAACCCCATTATCCCGACCGTAATCCCCCCAATAGCCCAGTCCACGTGCCGTGTTCATCAATATTATAGAGTTGCAGCGTCTCATGAAAGGGGGTCTGCATGGGGGCTAAGGGGTGGCGGGGGTCAGTGGGACATCGGAGAGGGGGATCTGGAGTGGTGGGGTAATCCCAGCGAGTTTACACGCGATCCCTATCAATCTGGAGCCAGCACTCCATATTACGTTCCACTTTCACTTGGTGATACAGACGTTCCCCAAATATTATTATTTTCTCTCCTCTCCGTGACTCAGGGCCTGGCTTATTGCCTCAAAACGGGGCTTTCCCGACGTCTAGGGCATTGAGCGTCATCTCTGCTCCCCCCTATTCCTCCTACCCTGCACCCCGCCAGCCCACGCTCCACCGGTCCCCGCTTCCCCAGCTCCCTCCTTCTCTCTGGGCCTCGAAGAGCAGCAAGAAGCATCTGCGGGGGGCCCGTCCATCCTGGCCACAGCCTGGGGTGTGTTCCTGACAGAGGGGGAGGTAGTTAAATCCCCCCTAAAAAAAGTCCCCCCAGGACTGTGGGACGTTGGTGTGTCTGTCTCTGAGCACCAGGGGGGAGTGTTGCCCATTTTAAAGCAGTAAAATAATGACACTTTTGCGGGGGGGGAGTGACAAATGAATTCCCCTGATTTTCCTGCGCAGGGTTTCCAGGATCCACGCCTGAGGTGATCTCCCGGCTGGAACGAGGGGAAGAGCCGTGGGTCCCGGATCTCCGGGGCTCTGAGGAAACAGCGAGCAGCTGCCCAGGTGAGGAATCATTAAATAAACTGAAAAACTGCCCGGGCCTGAAGGGAAGAGCCGGGATTCCCTACAGAGACCTCTGAGCTCTCCGTGTTCGGTTTTATTTCCAATGCCACTCCTGGCTTCCTACCCATCCCGACTGACGCCTGGAAACACCTCCCTTCCCGAGCTCCCTTCTCCCCTGTGTTTTTGGGTGGGCTGTGGAAGCCGAATGGATCCTCTCCCAACTCCATGTGGGGAGGAGTTTGGGGGAAATTCAGTTCCTGATTTTTTCCTCTCTCTCCAGCATGGACTTTGGTTTGCTCGCCCTCTTCCATTCCCGTTTCTGAGGTTTCCCTCTCTCCCAGCAGGAGATGGGACGGTGAGTGGGGAGCAGAATCCGAAAGATACTGAACAAGTGGAACCGCTCAGGGCATTATCCCGAAGATCCAAAGGGAGTTGTGAGCAGGGGGACGGTGATGGGCATCAGCAGAGGCCAGAGCGGCAGGAAGAAGCGAGTAAATCCATTAACTGTTGGGAAACTCACAAAGCTGTCAAGGGAACCCCAGGCCAGCAGAGAATCCTCAGGGAGAAGAGAAAAAACACAGGCACCAAGTGTGGGAAAAACATCGGTCATTGCTTGTTCCTTATTAATCGCGAGAGAATCCAGACAGGAGAGAAATCCTATGAACACTGTGAGTGCGGGAAAACCTTCACGAGTCGCTCAGCCCTTCCAAAACACCAGGAAGCCCACACAACGGAGAGAGCCTACCAATGCCACGAGTGCGGGAAAAGCTTCTCTCAGAACTCGGCCTTCGCGGCTCATCAGAGAACCCACACGGGAGAGAGACCCTATGAATGCGGCGAGTGCGGGAAATGCTTCGCTCAGAGCTCAGCTCTTATTATACATCAGCGGATCCACACCGGGGAGAGACCCTATGGATGCTGCGAGTGCGGGAAAAACTTCAGTAACAGCTCAGCCCTTCTGACGCATCAGCGGATCCACACGGGGGAGAGGCCCTATGAATGCGGCGAGTGCGGGAAGAGCTTCACTCAGAGCTCAAACCTCACTATCCATGAGAGAATCCACCGGGGAGAGAGACCCTACGAATGTGGGGAATGCGGGAAAAACTTCCCTCGGAGCTCAGCCCTTATCAGACATCAAAGAATCCATGCGGGGGAGCGACCGTACGAATGCCGGGAGTGCGGGAAGCGCTTCACCGAGAGCTCGGACCTTCTTATACATCAGAGAGTCCACACAGGAGAAAGACCCTATAAATGCCGTGAGTGCGGGAAAAGCTTCACTAAGAGATCAGTGCTTGTTACGCATCAGCGAATCCACACAGGGGAGAGACCTTATGAATGTGGCGAGTGCGGGAAAAGCTTCACTCAGAGCTCAGCCCTCATTGCCCATCAGCGAATCCACAGCGGAGAGAGACCCTACGAATGCCGCGAGTGCGGGAAAAACTTCATTGACAAATCCGCCCTCATTGCCCATCAGAGAATCCACAGCGGAGAGAGACCCTACGAATGCCACGAGTGCGGGAGAAACTTCGCCCGTAACTCAGCCCTGATTACGCATCAGAGGATCCACACGGGCGAGAGACCCTATGAATGCCGGGAGTGCGGGAAAAACTTCCATCAGGGCTCAGCCCTGATCTATCATCAGAGAATCTGCCAGGGCAATTAGCCGTAATTCAGACCTTGTCTGTGGCGATCAAAAGATTTTTTTTGTCTTTAATACTTTTGCTAATTCCCATATAGTGACCTTCAAGGTTGTTTGCACCGTTTGCTTCACCGTGGTCCCGCAGGTCTCCCAAACTTCTGGCTTCTGCAGCTAGGCCTTTATGGGGGACGCCCAAGGTCCTTTCTACCAGTAATGGGATTGTATGTCCCACCGGCCAGGAACGTCCTTCAGACAGGGATGGGGGAATTTGGGGTTATCTCCGCTAGCTGCGTTGAGGTAAAAATCTTCATTTCCACTGTGATTTTCGAGGCGTAAGCTCGCTCAACTATTGTTGCAGTAAAGGCCTGGCCCATGTCTAGGTGCCCAGGTTATAGGGAATGTTTCCTCACGACCTGACCTAACCTCTATCACTTTCCTAAGCTCAACAAACCTTCAGCATCACATTTATACTCCTCCTCCCACTGCAAAGCACTTGTTAGAGTCGCCCAGTCCCCCATTTGGGGACCGATCGTCTCATCCTCAGTTGTTCTCGCGTTGCTCCCAGTTGGGATGAATACCTGTTATTTTCTGTATCCTTATCCTCATTTAAAATATATTTAACAAGGAGCCCTGGCAGGGGGAAAAGGGTCAATTCCGCTTCTGTGATGCTGAAGGAAATGAAGGGATTCCCCAATTCCCCATCAGAGTTACTCTCTGTCCGAGCCATGGAGAATTGATCTTTTCCGCCTTCCAACTCCCCACCTCCCAAAGGGTCACGTGATGAAGTTTCTCAGCTCGCTTTGCCTGGGAGTCGCTCTTTGATTTCCCTGATCCTAAATCAGAGTCACCAGGACCAGAGAGGAACGCGTTCCCGACCTGGAAGAGGAATCCGAATGTGTCCAAAACACAGTTTGATCATTATGAGTTTAAATGCCGGTCTTTGTCCTTTTGCAAGGCAGCTTCTGGGCTTTTTCCTGCTGAGTCTGGATTGTTTGCAGATTAGAAATTTGGCTGTTTTCCTCCCCACTATAATAATGCTAAAACTTTCCTAAGTAACATGACTCAATAATACAGAACAACACACATTTGAACATATCAGAGAAGCACACAATGTGAACCCGTTGTCTTGATTGTGAGTCATCGGATTTAATCTACTCTGCAATTTTACTTTATACAAAATTGAAAGTGTCTTATTCCGCTCAGTGTGGTGGATTTTTCTCACTTTCCTAAAGCCCATTTGGTTACATAACGGGACGCTTGTTTTGTTTGAGAGAATGCAGCTCAGATTTCTCGGGGACTTTGAGACAAATGGCTATTGGATAAAAATAGTCATTTATTTTATTCAAATTATGCTGCAAACTTGCCCAGTTTTTTCCCCCCACCTCTAATGGTGTAGAGTAGCAGGACCCCAGGGTGGCCATTTGCTCTGGTCCCACTGGCCTTGTGAGATTCAGGCCCTTTGCCTATGTAAGGGGAGTCAGGAGGCCGGGGGGGTGAGGGTGGGTCCTGTCCTCTGTGTGGGCTGGAGCTTCCTGGGCCGGAGCAGGGCAGAGTTAAGGGGAGAGTTAAGAGCAGGGCAGAGTTAAGGGGACAGCAGCCAGCGGAACAAGAGAAGCAGCCCTGCGCTGGGAGCAGAGCTACAGTAGTCAGATTTGGGATGGGGGCAGGGAAGCAGCCTCGGGGGGCTGGCAGCAGAGCAGCAGTAGAGGGGTGGAGCTGGGGCTGGATCGGTCCAGAGCCAGATGCGGGGAGCAGCTGGAGAGAGTGAGGGGGGACCCTGGGCAGAGAGCCCTGCGCAGGGAGACACCCCCACCCCCCGCCTAGAGCCCTTTCAACCCAGACTTGGACGGGGATCTTAACCCTGAATCGGGGCCGAGGGGTGGGGGAGGACGCTGGGAAGAAGGATCCTGCTACCCAGAGCCTGAAGCCACATCCAACCCTGTTAGTCTGAGGTGCCGCCGGCCTCTGCGTTGGTTTTGTGGATACAGACAAACGCGGCTGCCACGCTGAGACCTGACAAACTATTACTGCAGCTGATCACGCGCCCTGGTGACTTGATTGCAAATTGCCTTCTCTTCCCTGGAAGCTGGAGGTTGCTAATAAATTTCTTTCACAAGCGGGTGGTGTTCCTTCTTTTCTCGCAGGGGAAAGTCTCATGTGAGTCTTTTATTGGATGTAATCCAGGAGTCGTCAACCTTTCAGAAGTGGTGTGCCGTGTCTTCATTTATTCACCCTATTTTAAGGTTTCGTGTGCCAGTCATACATTGTAACATTTTTAGAAGGTCGCTTTCTAAAAGCCTATAATATAGAACTAAACTATTGTTGTGTATAAAGTAAATAAGGTTTTTAAAATGTTTAAGAAGCTTCATTTAAAATTCAATTAAAAAGCAGAGGCCCCCCAGACGGAGGCCAGGACCCGGGCAGTGTGAGTGCCACTGAAAATCAGCTCGCGTGCCGCCTCCGACACCCAGACCATAGGTTGCCGACCCCGATGTAATCATTCCTCAAACTTTGCTGGCAGATATTTTCGCTTACAGTTACACGGGATGCTTTTCTTCGAGCCCCGTCAAGGCATTTGCTCGTGGGGACTGAG
Source organism: Dermatemys mawii (assembly GCA_007922305.1). Lineage (NCBI taxonomy): Eukaryota > Metazoa > Chordata > Testudines > Dermatemydidae > Dermatemys > Dermatemys mawii. The sequence continues at coordinate 76,777 of ML677518.1, forward strand.
TAGCATTTTAAGGCTGAGTCGTCTGGATCAAATACCCGCGTGACAAATCCCAGGAGAGAGAAATAAACTTTACTCTGTAAATTTGCTCCTCTGAAGCTACAGGGCCCGAAGAATTAAACAGACGAAAATAGGAGCATTCGGCCAGTGGCTAGTACCCTCCGCTGAGGGGCCTTTCTTCAAATCCTTCCTGTATGATGTTAGCAACCCCAGCTCACGGCCCGGCCCCTGAAACAGGCAGGGACGACAACCCGCCTGGCCCAGGTGTGTGCGTGTGTGTGTGTTAGTATTGTAAGAGAGGGACTGGAGTTTAAAAAAGGCGTTTACGTTTTATGAAGGGCTGGAGTTGTTGCATGCATTAATGGCACTTGTCCTATCGCTCTCCCACCTGGTAAGATCAGAGTTAAAGTTTTGCTGGGGAACTATACAAATATTTGCTCTGCAACCATAAACACGCCAGGAGGGCAAGATCATGACCTACTGGTCTATCACAAGCCCTGTCATCTCCTCTCCGCCCAAAGGCGGCCCATAGACACCAGACAAACCTCCATGGGGCCCAAAGACTCGTTGCCCGCTCCCCGGCCATGAAGAGGAGAGCTCACCGCACTGGCTTGAACTCTGCGGGGGACGGGAATAAAAATCTGGGTTCAAAAAAATGACGTCTCTCTGCTGCTTGAACTCGGAGGGGCAAAGATTTCTGAGCAGAAGCCAGAGTTCGCCGGTGCTTGGGGACAGGGAGAGCGTGGTGCCCTTTTGAAACCCAAGACCCGTTTGCATGCGTTTACCGGCTTTAACCCTGTAAATAACGCTCATTAGTATCTTCGTTAACGAATCCTCCCCTGGTTTAACGGCGGCCAGGCTACGAGCACGGCCTTTGCCCGAAGCAGAGGTCCGGCTGAGCGGGGGTAAGGGGCTGTGTGATTTAGGGCGCAAGGGTCCATCCATCACGGAGCCAGGCTCGCCGAGGGGGGCAGGACCCCAGGGGCTGCTGTGACTCCTGGCCGGAGGCGTTTACACTGGATTCATGGCAGGTGAAGTGGAGTTACAGCCAGCGCGGGGCGCGTCAGGGTTCGCCCTGAGGGTGGCGCTCCGGGTGGGGGGGTTTAAACCTCCCACCGTCTGCCTCCTGCCAACCCTTGGGCTGCCCCCACCACCCTCCGTACCTATGGGGGCCTTATCCTAGGCCCACAGCCTGGGGGATTTCCCAGCCAGGGCCCCCCAGCTGCGTTACACCCTCCAGGCAGGAGCGGGCGACTACCCCGCTACAGGGGCCGACGTTACACTTCTGTGCACGCCCCTGGTGCGTGCTGATGGGGCTACAGCGTAAGCGACAGGGACAGCCAGATCCAAACTCGCCACCGAGTCCGGCAGCCTGTCCTGTGCCCCGGGCGCGCGCAGCGGGGGCCACGAACCGGGGCGAGCTGTGGGGAAGTGTTTGCAATGGTTTATTGACAGGAAGTCGCGGGAAAGCTGGAGAGTAAAAGGCGCGTGGGTAAGGCGATTTCCCCCAGCTCCCGAGAACAGTTTAATGGCCTCGCAGCGGCACGAACAAGCAGGAACGAACACCGGGACTTACTGCAGGACGCTCTCAGGAACATGAATCTCTGTCTCGCTCGTCTTCCCTTTTCTTTCCCGCTGGCCTTTTCTACTCAGCGGTTTTCTAGCCCTCACTTCCCATCCCTGTTCCCGCTAATCTGTGCACATGCACACAGCTCCTAAGCCCCGTGCACACGGCGCAACCTGGCACACACAAACATTTGCACAGAAGCACAAAAATTTGCACAGAATAAATTTTTTGCACATACGCCCTGTCAAAAATTAGAGGGAACATTGCTTCCCACCCCTGTTTGTTTTCCTGGGTCTCCTACTGTCCTCTCCTCCCTGACACAGATTACTGGCTTCTCCATTTTCCCCCCGATTTGATCCCTTCCCCTCTTTCTGCTCCTGGCCAGGCAGATTTTCCTTTCTAATGTGTCACCATTTCTCTTCCTTCTTGCTTTGTTTTCATTCACGTTTTCGTCTCGCTCCTCCTCTTCCCTCTGGTTAAACCCACCCTGGCCCTGCCAACCGCCGGTGTTCACAAATCAGGAGACTGACCCAAAATGGTGATATTTTAGCAAGATTATATCGTGGATTTGGGGCTAATAGCTGCACCCCTGGCCCATCCCCTGTGTGTGTGTGTTTTTCACAGGGTGGCCAGCCGGCCAGGAGTTACAGGGGACGGGGACTTTGGACCCTGCGGGAGAGGTGCCGGCTGGGAGACACCCCACCCCGGTGAGATCGAATGACCCAGATTTGTACAAAACACTCCCTCTGCTGCTTCCCTCCCCCCACATCCTCGTGAATTAATCCCGTGTCTCCGCCCGGAGGCACGGGAACAATTTGGGGGTGGGGAGGAAGGGGGGGGCGGAAAGCCACTGAACAAAACCGTCAGCCCCGTAGATGACGGAAACCATTTCAAGCCAGGGGATGCTGGTGCCCATCCCCAGCCCCTCTAGTTTTAGCCCCTCTGTTCCTGCCTCTCCGATGGCTCCAGGGTTTTCGCCCGCCCCCCCTCCATCCCTGGTGCTGCGGGGAGGAAGTGCGGCGAGGGGGGGCACTGTTCCCGCTGAGCTGTACGAGCGTGCACACAGACCCTAAACCCCGTGCACACGGCGAAACACCCCGCGCACAAACATTTGCACAGAAGCACAAACAATTTGCACAGAAGAAATTTTTTTGCGCACATGGCCTGTCAAAAATTAGAGGGCACATTGATGGGGCGGGGGGAGGAGCTTTCAAGGGTCAGACAGATAAATACCAGGGGGCTGGATAGCTGGGGGTAGGGGGACCAGCTGTCCTGATTTTAGGGACAGTCCCGATTTGTGGGGTCTTTTTCTTAGACAGGCTCCTATTACCCACCACCCCCTGCCCCGAATTTTCACGCTTGCCGTCTGGTCCCCCTAGATGGGAGTCCCCCGGGGCCGGCGAGACAGGGACGACAGCTAGCTAGAGATGCCCGTGGGCCACAGAGAAGAGCGACACAGAGGGGTACGGAAAGACTTGGGGGGCTGCCCTCCGGCCATCACTCCCGGCTCTCCGCGGCATCGAAGTCCAGCGACTCCCGGGAGCCGGCGGGGTCGCAGAGCCCGCAGGGGGCGAGGCGGTAGGACGACAGCAGCCCCCCGCAGTCGTAGAGACTCGGACACCGCAGGCTGGTTTTGGGGTCCCCCGGGGGACACAGCCGGAGCCAGGCCCGCCATACCCAGAGCCAGGGGCGGATTCGCCCCCTGGGGAGGGAGCCCGGCGGGAAAGTGAAGATCGGGGCCTGGCTAATGGCATCGAAAAACGCCACCTGCCCCCGGTCGCAGTCCAGGCAAACCCGGATCCGGCCAGGGACGCGTCGCAGGGGCAGGCGGGTGGCCGGGGAGGTGAGAGCCCGAAACTGGCCCCACCAGCCCCGCTCCACCGCCCAGATCCCCTCCTCGGGGTTCAGCTTGATCCAGCCCTTCCTCCGCACGGACTCTTTGGCCACCCCCACCGCCCAGTGACCCCCGTCCTGCCCCCTCACCTCCACCTCCCAGCAATGGCGCCCCCCGGCGAACCCCTCCGCCCCCAGCACGCAGCGCTCGGCATCGAATCGCTCCGGGGTGTCGGCCAGGTCCTGCCGCTTGTAGCCCCACCTCACACTTTTCCCGTCTGCCGAGAGGACCAGTTCGGGATGGGCCGTGTCTGGATCCAGGATCACGTTCGCTGCGGGGGGGGGGGGAGAAAACCAGAGCGTTAGGGGCGGAGCTAGATTCTGCGTAAAAGTGTGCGGGGGTGGGGAGAAAGAGGCCCCGCCCCTTATATGGCTCTGCCCCTATATGGTCCCACCCCCTATGCAGACCTGCCCCTCCTCTTCCTCCTAAGGCCCTTCCCCCCCCCGGCCAAGCCAGAAGTTGGATCCAGGGACTTGGCCTAAAAGCTGCAGCCGGGTCATGATAAGAGCTGCTGTGGGGTGCCGCTGTGGGGCGCCGTCGGTCTCCACCTGCCCTGGGAGGGGGACCTGGGGGGGGTACTCTCCTCCCCCCTCACCCCCATGGCTCCCCACAGTGGCCTGGGTGGCTCTTACCCGGGCCAGGCTCCAGCGTCCAGCCTGAGGAGGGGCTGAGGGGCTGGGGAGCCGGGGTGAAAAGCCAGGCCCCATCCACTTTCAAAGGTGGGAGGGTCACGGCCCCTTGGACTCCCCCCACCCCCTGTTCTGGCACCCCTGGGAAGAGCGCAGCCCAGGGGGGGTGAGGGGTGAGGAAGGAGGTTGGGACCATTTCTCGTGGTCCCCAGGACACCGAAGTGCCTCGTTTCTCCCGGCACCATTCCCAGCGGCTCAGACCCAGCTGGCAGGTGTCGGGAGCTTTTAGCGAGGCGGAGGGCGGGAACCAGCTTTAAACCCCTCCCCAGCCCAGAGAGTAGGGCGGGGAGCCAGCCCCCCCGAGGGGGCACGTCCCCCCCAGTCCAGCCCCGCCCGGCGGGAAGGCCGGATGTCGGAGAAGGGCGCCGGGCGGAGACGACCGTTTCTGTTCGTCACCCGGGCCGAGGTCAGGACTGCGTGTGGACAGACGTTCCCGCTGGCGTTTTCCCAACTCACCCTGTGTGTGGGCTCCTAGGAGGTCCTCGCGTTTGGTCTCCAGTTTAGGCGGCAGAGAGTCTGGAGGGGGAACAGAGAGGAGATTTCGGGCTGTGCTATTTATAGGAGCGTTCCCGCGCTCGGCGCTCAGGACGGTATTAATCAGGATGGAGAAACAGACACAGAGATACTTTGGATACATTAACCTGAAATCTTCTCATCAGAGAGGCCATCCTAGACCTCCCAGACTCAGATCACGCAAAGACTTTATCATAACAGGACATTTTACCCTCTCAGGTCCCTTCGGCGCTAACGCGACGTTCTTGTGAAATCCTGGCTCAACTTGTGAGCTGTTGGGTCTTTTTACTCAGCGTCTCTACAGAGAGCAGCACAACGGGGCCCTCATCCACCACATGAACAATAACAGACTCATTTTAGCCATGGGGAAACTGAGGCGCAGGGGAGATTGGCTCACACGGCCTGTTCCCGCTAAAGGAGAGAGAGTTCACTAAAGACATCCACGCTGTGAGCGGCAGCAGTCAAAACAGCAAACGGGATGTTAGGAATCATTTAAAAAGGGATGGAGAATAAGACAGGGAATATCTTATTGCCCTTATACAAAACCATGGTGCGCCCACATCCTGACTACTGCGTACAGATGTGGTCTCCTCATCTCAGAAAGGATATACTGGCATTAGAAAAGGTTCAGAGAAGGGCAACTAAAATGATGAGAGGTTTGGAAACAGAGCCCGTATGAGGAGAGATTAAAGAGACTAGGACTTTTCAGTTTGGAAAAGAGGAGACCCAGGGGGGATATGATAGAGATATATAAAATTATGAGTGGTATGGAGAAAGTGAATAAGGAAAAGTTATTTGCTTGCTCCCATAATATAAGAACTAGGGGCCACCCAATGAAATTAATGGGCAGCAAGTTAAAAAAACCTTTACGCTGCCCCCTCCTCTATCCATGGTCCACCCCCTTCCTCTTCCAGCCCGCCTGGGCCACAGGACTGGATCAGAGCGAGACCTCTTGGAGCCTGGCTTCTCTGCTTTCCACTGTTTATTACGTGAAGGATTTGGGACGCGGGTCGTTGCTCAGGTTTGGACAGATGGACGCTGGGCGATTTACGTCGATTTGCTTGGCTTTGGCCAAGGGAGGAGTTTGCTTGACACAAGGAATTGTCGCTTTAAGTGACCTTGTTATTGAGTGACGTGTCCAGAAATTGCTCTGGGGCACAAAGAGATGTTTCAGCCACCCAATGTACTGAAAGCAGACCCCCCAAAATGTACTGCCCAGGGGGAGCTAGCAAAGTCAAACCACCCCCATGTACAGAAAAGGGCCAAAGGGATCAATGCGTAATCAGCGGGAATCAACCAAACTGAAAAGAGAGCCATGGGAAAATATCTTGGACAGCAAAAGCCACGACTTTAAAGAGTTGATGTCTGTGTGTTGTATGAGTTACAGAAGATCTTTAATATTCATAACGCTCAAAGGCGGTCGGAGAAGAACTGACAGATCTATCATTCGGGTGCGTGTAACGTTTCGGACACGGCACGGGACAGCCCGAGCGCCAGGAGAAACCCGCCTACGCCCCGGGAGATGGAAACCGCTCAGTTCTTCTTTCTCGTTTCTTATTTTGATAGTAATGGTCCCCGCGAGGCTGGGACACACAGAGGTTCGAATTCAGAAGCCTGAGTGTTTTGGTCCCCAAGGGAGCGGCTTTCTCGCCCAACAATTAAATAGCTGCATCTTCGAATTAGGACCCAATTGGCTGGAGCCATTTTCCTCCCACGGTCTGAGGTTTATTCCAACTTTCCCGCCTAGGTACCTCTGAACTTCCTCAGAGTCTCCATTACAGCGTCCGGACCGAGTCTCCCTCCCAGGTCAGGAGAAATCTCCACCGGCAGCTCGAACGGCCCCTTCTCGCACCTGGACGGGAACAATTTCACGTGATTGTATTTCATTTAGGGGCTCGTAATAAGGTCTTGCTAGCGAGTCGCTGCGGTACTGGGCCTGGAGTTTGAATTTCTCTGCTTCTCCCCAGCTTCACAGCGGGTTCAACACAGGCCGGGGCACCAAAAATCCCACCAAAGATCCCATTGATATTCGCCACCAGCTCCCGGGATCAAAGCAGAATTGAGTCTCCATGGCCAATTCCTCCCCGGCCCATCCCTCGTCCCCAGCGGGTTTCGAGGGGATCCCAGGACGGGCACGGAGGTCGGGGCACTAAGAAATGTCGCCTGTGGACAGACAATGTGACCCCCCCGGAGCCGGCACTGGCCCGAGACGTTCCCAGCTCCCCGGCCGGCCGGGGGTTTCTCCGCGGCACACCCTGTCTACACTGGGGGCAGGAGACGTGGGGTCGACCCCTCCCGGCCCGGGGGATTCGGGCCGGACAGAAATGGCGCCGAGAGGGACGGGGTCTGGGAAACGCCCCGTAAATCTGGTGTGAGGAGCGTCCCCCCGGGGACATCTCCCGGGTCCCCCCCACAGGAGGAATCTGGGTTTCCTGAGCGGGGAGACGGGCCCCGTCCACGGCACCCACGGGCGACTCCCCTTCCCGCCGCTCGCCGGGACCCCCCCGGGGGGAGTCACGGCCCCGGGGTCTCTGGGGGAAAATCCAGCCACCGGGACGGGTCAAAACCCCTGAGTCAGCCCCAAAACACCCGGAAAATGATCCCCCAAATCATGTGGGGTTTTAAAAGAGTCTGTTGGGGGTTTGGTGTCTGGACCCCCCCCAGCAGTGGGTGGGAATTAGCCGCCCCTCCCCCACAGGTCGCGAGTCAAGTGATTTTTGGTCTCTCTGCAAATCTCTCACACCCCCCATATGCTCCCCCCAGCTGCCCAGATATTGATCTGGCCCCAACCTTCAAATCAATCCTCGCCTCCCCCCC
>ML677519.1:0-21643 GCA_007922305.1 Dermatemys mawii
CCTGGCCTCTGCCTGTGGCCCAGAACAGCCTGGTCTCGTGGGTCTCATTTCCGTTGTAGGGTGAAGCGGGCGGTGCTGGGTGAGTTGGGGGCCAGTGACACCCGGCAGGACCCTGCTGGCTTTAAATGGTTCGTCTCCATGGGCAAAATATCGGCCCTGCCAGGGTCTGGGCACCAAGTGGCATGTTCAGGAGCAGCAGCGCCAGGTGCTGGCTGCGTTCGCTGGGGTTCTGCCGGGAACGCAGCGCCTCTTCTCTGCTCTCTTAACAGCTGCTTTGCCAGGACGGTGAAAGCGACACGGAGGGAAAGAAACACGCAGAGGAGGAGAGAGCCCCTAAGAAAACAAGCCCCAGGCCTGGGCCGACCTCTGGGCAACAAAGGCGAGCAGCAAAGAACAAGGTAACCTCCGGCCCTGCGCCCACGCTGCCCGGGCCCCAGCTGGTACCTGGCTGCCTCCCCTGGTGTCCGGCTGTCCGCGTAGCTTGAGGCTTTGCGGGAACGGTGGCGGCTGAGATCCTGGTTGGCCTTTCCCTCCCTCGGGGGGATGAGGGGAGGGCAGAAGCCACTCAGTGCTGTGTGCTTGGTGCTGTCTGTGCTGCTGGGCTGATATGCTGGATTAACGCCTGGTGCTGACCTCAGCGCCCTGAGGCCAGGCTCCTGCACGCCACACAGGGCCGCTGGCAGCACGGGGTCCCTGCACAGCCCTGCTCTGGGCAACGGGCAGGGAGGGAGAGTAACACAGGTGGGATGTTGGTTTGCAGGGCTGATGGCTGCCAGCTGCGTGGGGGGGACAATGCCTCCCGGGGGGGGCACTAGTGAGCAGTATCACTGAGTCAGAACTGCCCCGTGTGTGCCTGCCCACAGAGCCAACGTGCACCTGAGGAATGAGCCCTAATGCCCCCGAGGAGACCCTGTTCCCCTTCCTTGCGGGATCCTTGCTGGCCCGTCTCCCCTTCTTCACTTTCGTGTCATCCCCCCACCTCTCCCCAGCTCTGGGAGCAGGGATCCGTCGCGCCGTACGTCTGCAGTCGGCTTGGTTTGTCCATTAGAGCCTGTCTCACAGCACGCCCAGACCTGGGACATTCTGGCCAGAGAACAGACCCACCAGTCCTAGACAGACGTGGGGCCTTAGAAGGGTGAAGGTCCCACAGCCGAGGGAAATGATCAGTGACGTTTCTTGGAAAGCAAAAGTTAGACAGAAAAAATGAAGGAAAGTTGGAAGATGTTAAAGAAGCGTTTCCCAGCTGGGCAGTAAGTTGTGATCTCACAAGTGCAGGAGTGACAGCTCCCGGTGAGAGCTCGGCCTGCTGACGTGCGAAGTGAAGGCAGCCATTAGAAAGGAGTTTACTGCCTGTATACAACAACGGGGAAAGGGGAAGGAGCTAGCAATCACTAGGCATTGGAAGTTCTGAAGTGAAGGAAATTCATAAGGGAAGCCAAAGACATGGGGGGCTAATCCCCATCTGGCAGGACTGAAGATAATAAGGAGATATTTAAGTATAGACCAGACCCGTTACTGGGGCCTGCAGTTTCACCCACACCAAGTATTCAGCCACCTCGAGCCCCCAGAAATCGTGAGACTGGCATTAAAATCATGAGATGTTTATAACTAATGAATTCAGTGTCTCCTGCATTCGGGGCTCTCGCGACTGACCATCTGAGCCCACAGTGCTGTGTGTGGGGCGCCGATCCCACCCCCCATTGACCACGTCCTTCCTCGTTCAGTGTGTCCTGACTGGCTCGTGGAGGAACGAGCTGGGCTCCGAGATGCAGATTCAGCAAGTGAACGGGGACGGCAGCTTCTCTGGCAAGTACCACACGGCCGTGTCGCTCGCGCCGAGACCCATCCAACCCGCGTCCCTCAACGGGTCCCAGCACTTCGATGAGGGGGGGCAGCCGACCTTCGGCTTCACTGTCAACTGGAAGAGCTTCTCAGGTAGGCGCCCCAGGGGCTCCAGCGCCCGGTGGGGGGCGGGGCAGGGAGACTGGGTCGGTCTCTAGCCCCTCCCCCTTTGTTGCTCCCTCGGCCCCTTCTTCCCTCTCCCAACTCGGCCCGTTTCTTGTGCTGTCCTTTGCCTCGCACCGCCTCCTGCTCCTGCGCGTCCAGCAGCCTCCCTCCCTGCCTCCCCACTTCCTCCTTTTGGGGCCAGCCCTTGGTCTGGCCTTAGCAGTAACGGGGAGGCCCCTGGGAACAAACACATCACTGGGGGCTGCTCTGCACGTCACCCCGACCAACCCAGCCGGGCCGGCAAATCCCCCAGTGCAGAGGCAGCTGGCCCAGCAGAAAGTCCCTTTGTCAGTGTAGTGTGTTGTGCTTGGGGAAGGGGTGCAGTACCGTACCCCGGTAACACTCCCTCTGGGGCACGGCCCATTCTCCAGGGCCAGCTGAGACTGCGGAAAGAACTTCCCTAGGGACCAGCACAGACCTTCCCATCTTCCGCTCCCAGACGAGGCGCGTTTCTGGGACCTGCCTTCTCTAGCGTAAATACAGTGCAACATGTGCTTTAACCTCCAACCCCCGGAACAAGCCCCCCTCGCGTCTCTCCCCAGGGAGCGGGGGGAGAGGTGAGGAGTCACGCGGCTCGGTGCGCTAGCGGGGCTCAGACACACCAGGCTAGTCTGCTGGCACAGGGACTCTCTTCCTGCACGGACACGGGCTGTGCTGGCCTGACAGGGCCCCTAAGCGGCTTTGGGCTCGGTCTGGGGCCTACACACACGCTGTGGGGACTCAGGGGGCAGCTCTGACTTTCCCCCGAACTCCTGCTTCATTCCCTCCAGACTCCACCACCGTCTTCGCAGGCCAGTGCTTTGTGGACGAGAGTGGGGAGGAAATGCTGAAAACCATGTGGCTGCTGCGGGAGAAGGTCGAAGCCCCCAGTGGCTGGGAAGCGACCAGGTGGGTGAGGGGACACCGACTGCCCAGGACTGCAGGGCCTGGCCCCGTCCCTGCTCCGGGCCCCCTTTCTCTGAGCCCCCGGGAAGTGGAGCCATTTGGAGTCGGGGGGGGGGGGTGATGGGGGAGGGGCACTCATCCAGCTGGTGGTGCCTTTATACATGTTACTGCTCCATCACACGTGCCAGGTGGGCTGCAGGTGCCCGGCCTTCCTCAGCCGGTGCTGCCTGGCTCCTCTCAGTGTGCGCATGGCGGGTGGCTGTCTGCCCTGGGGGGCACCAAGTGCAGCTTTGAGCGGGTGGCTGCTAGAGGGTCCCCGTGCTGAGCACTGTGGGGATGTGGAGCCTGCGGCCCCCCTGCCCACCCCACAGGTGCTGCTGGGTGGCTCTGCGGCCCTGCCAGTGCAGGGGGTGCACAGCCATGCTGCCCCCCAGGCATGCCATGGGGTAGCGCCTGTAGGAACTGCCTCCCAGCCCCCTACCTGCCACTGCATGGCGCTGCTGGGTCCCCGTGAGGTGGAGCCTGGAGGGGGGCGTTCCCCAGACCTGGGTGCTCAGCACCCAGGCTGGGTGCCGTGTTCCTCTTTGGGCTTCTCTCTTCAGGCTGATGCACCTTGTGCCCTGGCCCCCCCGCCCCCCCGTGTATGGGGCAGCCCGGAGCCAGGCCATGCTGGGCCAGTAACTCCAGCTCTGCTCTTCCCCACAGGGTCGGCACAAACGTTTTCACCCGGATCAAGTGACGGAACATGGAAGAATCCCTGAGGAGCGACGGTGCCCGGTGACCCAGCACCACCGTGACCACACTCTGCAGCCCCTGGACTCCTGATCCGCCCGTCGGGGACTGTTCTGGGCTCTCTCTCGAGCGTCTCGCCCGCCCTCAGGGCTGTTTGCTGGGCTGCAGAGGCGCCTGGCTCTGTCTCCATCTCCCCTCGCTCTCTGGTTACCCCACACACACACACATACACCCCTGACGCTGCAGTTTCATTCCATTCCCAGTAAAGTTCTAGCGCGGGAGGCAAACGAGTCTCTGGTGTTTTTATCGCTCTTGGCCCTTGGGGTGAAGCTGTTGCTGAGCCGTGATTCCCACCTGCCCCTCCCCAGATTCCCGGGGAGGTGCCGGATTCTCTCCCGTGAGCCTGGCCCTTCTGGGACGCCCCTTGGCAGGTTCACCCCCTGGGTTCCCTCCTTTGCTCCCTGGACACTCAAGAACAGATTTAAAAGTCACCATCCTTCAACTAAAAAACAGACTTCAAACGGAAACTGGGGAGCTACAATTCATTTGCAAACGTAACACCCTCAGTTTGGGCTTGAATAGGGACAGGGAGTGGCTGGGTGACTACAAAAGCAATTTTCCCTCTCTTGGTCTTGACACTTCCTTCTCAATTACTGGGAGTGATGACATCCACCCCGACTGAACTGGCCTTGTCAACAGTGGTTCTCCACTTGTAAGGTAACTCCCTTCTCTTCATGGGTCAGTATATCTGCACCTGTATTTGTAATTTTCACCCCATGCATCTGAAGAAGTGGATTTTTTACCCACAAAAGCTTATGCCCAAATAAATCTGTTAGTCTTTGAGGTGCCACCGGACTCCTCATTGCTTCTGAGATACAGACTAACACGGCTACCCCACTGATACACCTTTGCTCACTGACCATCACTCTTCCTAGACAGGGCTGTCCTTAGGCATACACAACATATGCAGCTGCACAGGACACCTGAAAAGTTGGGGCACCACTGGGTCTTAGTGTCCCTGCTCCTGGCTTTCCTCTCCCTGTTCTGACCTGTCCTGTAGGCTCCCACAGCTGAATGCTGCAGCCTGGGGAGTTTTCCTCAGGAGGGGCTCTAGTAGTTAAAAGTGAAAACGCCTCCAGCCTGCCAGACCTATTAGCACAACCCTGAATCTGTTAAAGAGCCATTCAAGGGGTAATGAAGCCATTTATCAGGTCTGTACCGCCAGTTTCTGAATTTACTGATAAAAACAGTTGGGCATTACTGTCATATTTACTCCGAACACATCAGTCTACAGGACCTTAGTCTAAAATTTGCTTTAAAAATATTTCATTAGTGAGTTTGTCAAGATTATAAAATCACATCGCTAAAAAATCCCTGCACAGAATTTTAGATGCACAATCATCTTTAGCCTTCAGTGCTTGGATCTTCAGACACAGAGTTTTTTAAATAAATCCTTCAAAAGACCACCCTTATCCAACATACACATTTTAATTACTATAGTAAAAAAAGCTTGCTTCCTGTTAAGAAAATGATTGTTAGGAAAATGTAACTTAGAATGTCGTAGTATGATTTTAAAATAACCTTAGATTTATAATCTCACTCCCTGTATATGTACTATTGACCCCTAGTTTAACATGCATTTTAAACTTGCATTCACCCTGTCACAGATGTGCAGGCATCATAGTGTCTGAGTACCCCTAAGTGTTTTGAACCTCCTGCTTACCAGACATGTAAATGAAATAGATTAAGACCAACAATGGATGTAATAGCCATTAAGTGTTCCCACCTGTGTAAGTGGATTGAAAGTCCCCCTCCCTTATCAACACAGGGGTATAAAATATCCTCACACATGTATTGAGGGGAGCCAGTTGTTTGGGTGATAACCCCTTCTGACTCCTTATTGCTTGCAATAAATCTTGTTTTTCCAGAAGTCTACTGAGTTATGCCTGTCCTTTGAGGTATATTGGACTGAACTCCAAAGGAAATAAGCAGTTTTTGCAACACTTCCAAAGTCTGCCTGTCCTTTCCGTCCATCCCTTTCTCCCTTCACCCACCTTGAAGAGAGCCCGTAAAGAGACAACATCCCTTTCCTTCCCCATAGCTGGACAAAGAGTTTCCCTTTCTTTACTCCTGATGAATTAGTTTTAAGAGAACCCTCCAGCAACATCTGTACCTCAGCAGGAGATAAAATCCTTTGTTGTGCCTAAAATCTTTGGAAACATATTTTTTAAAGTTGGTGAAATTTCATAAACGTCTATTGTTATGGAGATCACACAAAGTAAATTAGTGTTCCCTTTTTCTAAAAGCAATGAACATTGTTATGAGCACACTAAACCTCTGTGACTGATTAATTTAAAACAATGTCTTTGGTTCAGTGAGTTAAATAGGTTGTGATCTGGAATGATTAGTTTATGAAGGCTTAAGAGTACATTTAAAATATAAAATCAGCTCAGAAATACTGATTAAGAAAATGTACAGCAGAAAAGAGCTGCAGTGTGTATTCCATAATATTTAATGTTGTAGTCAGCAAGACAACTGACTCGTCCTACAAAGTTTTTGCAAATAAATGTCTGACAAACTTCAGGGCATCTCAAGAAACCTGTGACTGATGTTTTTTATTCCCAGGTTTAGTGCTTTAAATGAGGTACCTTCTGCATGTGCATTCTACGTGAGGGGAAGGGAACGGGGGTCTCTGCAGGGAGCTGTGACTCTCTGCCACTGTGAGGCGGGCCCGGCATCTCGTTATCCTTCGTTGTCTCACCCCTCCCTGCCAGTCCCCACCCCCACCCCCGAGCTGTGACTGGGGCATAGGGGCACCAGTTTAATAATACTGCGCAGGGCCCCATAAGTCCTAAGGACGGCCCTGCTGAGACTCCTGGATCTTAGGATGTGACGTTATGCGTGTAAGATAGAATCTTATTGAAAGGTGACAGGACCAGAAAGAGTTAATGAACTCCCAGACTGACCTGACCGATGGCCGAACTTTAAAGATTGCTTAGAAGGATCTGTAAATGACTAGAGCTTTGAAATGCAGCCGGCATTGTTAGAGATAGAAGAGCAGATGTTTGTTTAGGTCTTGTGATGGAAGCAAACAAGTCTTGTTTATTACTATGGCTTGGATTCAAATATCAGAAAAGGAGTATTGGTATTTAGGAAGATACTTGAGTGAAATAGTATTATTGTCTATAAGTCTCTTTGAAGGTTGTGGTAACCTGGATCTGAACTGCTTAATGGATTAATTATCCTGTGCTAATTGCCATGGTGTTGGGGAGAAGGGAAGTTCAGCCTATTGTTTTTTCAGGCCAAAAGGCTGCTGGAAATGTATAAAAACCCTGGGACATGATCCTTCTTCATCTCAGATCTGCTTTGGGGTTCAAGAAGGGGAAACCCTGAGCCATAAGGACTGAGATCCCCAGTCACTGACTGGAGTCCCCCTCAGTATGGACATTGGACTAGAACCTATGGACTATTTCTAAAAGGACTTTTAGCTCATCTCTGCTCTGCATCTAAACCCCAAGAACTGAATCCAGTCTATGTGTATATTGATGTTTAACCAACATTTTCTCTTTTCTTTTTTAATAAATTTTAGCTTAGTTAACAAGAATTGACTATAGCGTGTATTTTGGGTAAGATCTACGTTATCATTTGACCTGGGTCTCGGGCTTGGTCCTTTGGGGTCAGGAGAATCTTTTCTTTTATATGATGAAGTAAGATTCTCAGTAATCATCATCATATCTGACAAGTGTGTCTGAGAGGAGGCTGGAGGCTGGGCACTTTGAGAACTGCAGTGTTTGGACTTCTTAGTAACCAAGGAGGTGCTATAGAAGCTGTTTTGGTAAATCCAAGTATTGGAATCTCCACCAGCATTTGCGGTTTGTTGGCCCCATTCTGTTTGCAATTCACCCTCAAGTGACCTCAGCTGGCTCCCACGGGCAGCACCGTCACACAGGGACCATTCTGACCATCCAGACTGAGCTCCTGCACAGGCCAGGCTAGACCCCCACTCAGGGGTGCTGCGCTCATAAGGGGCATCAGGGCCCTTTCCACCTGCGATGGACGTCTTTCAGGAGAACCTGCCGTCTCAGCCCACCTGTGAACAATTAACTGGCTGCTGGTCAAGAGGCTCCTAGAGAGAAGCTCTGGGAAGGGAGGTGCGGTGGGACCTTCCCGCGAGTTATGGGAGACCCAGGCTGTGAGGAGCCGTGTGCTGCTGGGAGAAGGTTCAGCTGACAGGCAGGCCCTGGCTCCAGGGATGGGATCAGGGGAGGTGTCTCGCGGGTGCGGCAGGGGCGTGGCACTGCTGGACTTGGGGTAACTGATAAACTCAGAGGCCATCGGCCTCCCTGCCGGGAAACCTGAGTGAGGGGCTTCCTTGTGCCTCTGGGAACTTTCTGTCAATGAATTCAGAACCCCAGCATAGGGGTGGTGCTGTTTGATATGAGGGCTGGACTTACTGATAACCAAACTGGTGAAATGAAGGCAGGGCCCAGCTGCAAGGATGCTTGGGGATGGCACGTGACACCTACACCCACTGACGTGGCGCAGTGCGAGAGCAGAACTCTGAGAGAGACCCCCAGCTCAGTGCTGGAGACTCCACCGTGTCCCCGGGGAAGCTGTTCCAATGGTGAACCCCTGTTGATAAAACTCTGTTCTGCTTGGAGTTTGTCTAACTCGAGTGGAGTTACAGGAAAGTGGTGGGATCTACCAGAGAGCAGGAGGGCAGGAGTTAGGGGGAGACTAAAGATGCACAGCGGGTCGGGCCTAGCCTGGCCTTGCAATGAGTGAGGCCGTCTTCACACATCAGCTGATAACACCAGCACAGCTGCAGCACTGAATTGCAAATGCCAGATGGAGATTTTCTGTCAGTGTAGCTGATCCACCTCTGTCAGCCGCTGGAAGCTGGCCAGTGCAGACATGGCCTAAGTTGCTCAGGGCCGTGAAAAATGTCACACCTTGAGCACCGTAATGATCTCGCCCTAACCCTGGGTCGCTGCACCTGGGTTGACAGAAGAATTTTGCCTACCCACATCTACACTGGGGCTACGGCAACATCATTCCAGTGCTCAGAGTGTGACCATAGGTGCTAACTGTGATGTTATTGGCATGAACTGGGACTGTATAGATCATTGTTGCAACCAAGGTCCTGTAGTGGCACCAAATCTTATGTAAGGGGGGGTCATATGAGGTGTCTAAGACCAGGTTATGGTCTGCTGGTTATGATTATACTATCTGGATGCATGTGTCATTTTTTTATTTAAAGTTACGAATATTGGCTCTACAGTCTGTATCTCAAACTTACGCCATGCTTCTGGCTATTCCTAGCCTGCTTGATGGCCCATTAAGGACGATCAGCTACACAATGGACCCACTGAGAGCCTGGGAGGCTCCATCGCACATAGGAAGTCTACCTGAGTACATGCCAGGTAGCATATGGATAATGGCTGCTTCCTGAAAGTCCTAACTCATGCAAGGACATGTGATGTGCCCATGTGACCCCAAAACTCCATTTTGCTGTAATTTTCCAGTAAGAACAAAGAGGTTCTTGAACCTGGAAAAGGCTATAAAAGGGTGATGCACCACCTCCATTTTGTCTTCATTTTCTGCTTTTTACTTTGGAGGAACTTTTGCTACAAACAGAAGCTCTAAACAAAGCACCGAAGGACCCATCCTGTGGATGTTTGTTCTCCAGAGACTTGATCTGAACCTGCAGTTTATTCTACCACTGGTGCAAACCTGAGCCAAGAACTTTGCCATCACTGCATGTAATTGATTCCATTTAACCAATTCTAGCTCTCACCTATCTCATTTTTCTTTTTATGAATTAACCTTTAGACTTTAGATTCTAAAGGATTGGCAACAGCGTGATTTGTGGGTAAGATCTGATTTGTACATTGCCCTGGGACTGGGGCCTGATCCTTTGGGATAGGGGAGAACTGTTTTCTTTATTTGGGGTATTGGTTTTCATAACCATTTGTCCCCAGGACAGGTGGCTGCTGGTGGTGATACCAGGAAACTAGAGTGTCTAAGGGAATTGCTTGTGTGACTTGTGGTTTAGCCAGTGGGATAAAACAGAATTCTTCTTTGGCTGGTTTGGTGCCTAAGGGCTGGTCTTCACTAGCGCGGGGATCGGCTGTAGATACCACGCGGCCCTCTGGCCTGGGCGCTCGCATTCACCTGGTTTCCTTCATCACTCCTTCATGAGTCACCGCGCTCCAGACTACAGCCCCCGTCCTGCCAGTGTCACGGATGTGCCTGGTGCCTCGCACTCAGCTGTTGTTCCTGTGAACCCAGGTTACCAGCCTGTGTGTCTGCCCTGGCCCCAGGATTGACTTATCACTTTGTCAATATTTGTGTTAGCTGTAAACTTTCCCAGCAGTCGTTTCATATTTTCTTCCGCTCTCTTCCGGCAGGAAAGGGCTGGAATTTGTTCCTGTAACAGTGTTCAGTGCCTTTTACTACCTTGGAATTGCTCACTAATGATGCTGATCAGAGCCACGTCGAAAGAGAGAGAGAGACTTCCCGGGTGAGTGGAGTTAAGCGGCTGGGGACGTGTCTACATGAACACAGTCCAAGGCAAGCTTGGGGGTGGCTCTGGTGCCACACACTAAAATTCCCTAATGGGCTTTAATCCACTCCCGTTTTGTGCGGGTAGGTCATGCGCACCAAGGAAGTGTGGCTGGAGCAGCAGGGGCCATGTGGACACGGAATTTGCGGCACACCAGTGCAGGGTAGATCCCATCCCAAGTGCTAGTGCAGACAAGCTCTGTAACAGGTAACCCATAAGACTCCATTACAATATAAAGAGCCAGTAGCAGGGGACTCTCTCTCCTCCCAAAGCAGACGTCCCCGGCAAGGAGAACGTGGGCTGGTCTACACGATCGTTAGCTCAACTTCCCTATAAGCTCAGGGCTATGAGCAGTGTCACATCCAGAGCGATATCCAGTAGTGAAGACAAGATGCTGCCAGGTCAATAGACGACATCACTGTTCGACCCGCAATAGCGGGCTCCCTACGGGACGGGGAGCAGGCAGATCCTGGACACAGTGTTGGTTTACAATATTCTGAATCTTCTTTACTGATTCCAAAGCAAACCTTACTTACTCCCCATTCCTGCCCCAAACATACTATATTAGAGTCCACAGGTCAGAATGTCCTGATGGCCAGTCGAGGTTCCTTCCATCATGGTAAGATCGTAAGATGTGGGAAGCCGGCAAAAATCACATCTATATCCACACGGGATCAGGATCAGTAAACAACTCCGATTTGCAGAAATTGTAGGCACCCATTTATAGTCCATTTCGTCACATCCTTGGTTCTTTGCCTTTGTTTACTAGGCCTTTTACCCACCCAATTCCGAAGAGAAAATCCTGGACGGGCCGCCATGATCCAAGGTGTGCCATTTCCTCCAATTCTTATACAAGTTTAGATCAGTCCAGCTGGTGGTATTTCCTTTTCTGATGATTTTCTGTATTTTTCTCAGAACATAAGAATGGTTTTGCACAAAAAGTTCTAATTATCCTTGACTTTAAGTTCGTGCTTCAGTTGCTAACTTGCATTGCACAATATTCATGTCAAGCACGCGTCATTCATACCAGGGCAGAATGACCTATACCAAATTACATGGATAGATGAATCACAGCGTAGATTGACATATATATCTATCCCAACATCAGTACCGCTGCTCGGAGAGCTGGATTCACCACCGCAATGGGAGAACCCGTCCGTCACTGAAGTCAACATCCACACTGCAGCTCTGCAGCACTAGCACTGCTAGTGCAGACATGGCCTCAAATATTCTGCTCTGTTGAAGCAGGGACCCCAGTCACCTGGGCACCTGCCTGGAGCTGGCTGGCCAGTAACCTTCAGCGATAGCCCAAAGGGAAGTCCGTGTGCCTGACCTTTCACCACTATAGTGCACTGTGACCTTTATACAGCCGCCAGTGGGCATCGTGGAGAGGGGTGTTTGAAGCAGGGCAGAGCTCTGACATATTATAAACCATGTTATTAAATGATTAGGAGGCTGGAGAACATGACTTATGGGGAGAGACTGAGAGAACTGGGATTGTTTAGTCTGCAGAAGAGAAGAATGAGGGAGGATTTGATAGCTGCTTTCAACTACCTGAAAGGGGGTTCCAAAGAGGATGGATCTAGACTGTTCTCAGTGGTAGCAGGTGACAGAACAAGGAGTAATGGTCTCCCGTTGCAGTGGGGGAGGTTTAGGTTGGATATTAGGAATCACTTTTTCACCAGGAGGGCTGTGAAGCACTGGGATGGGTTCCCAAGGGAGGTGGTGGAATCTCCTTCCTTAGAGGTTTTTAAGGTCAGGCTTGACGACGCCCTGGCTGGGATGATTTAGTTGGGGTTGGTCCTGCTCTGAGCAGCGGATGGGACTAGATAACCTCTCCCCTCATAGGCATTTCTGCCCCTCAGCTGGGCCCCAGCTCTGTCCCCACAGCGCTTGGCACGGTTTTGTCCTGCTCTCGTCCTGCGGCTGCCCCACGTGTCTCTCCTCACTCACCCCGTTACTACGGGGAACTAGTTGCCGTCCCGATTCCGTGAGCCACACTCCCAGGCCCTGTATTTGGCGTCGTGTCATTGGCAGCCTGGGCCATCGCGGGCTGTGATTCACAGTCGTGTGTGTTCACAGAACCTACCCAGAAATGGGGCCCGTCTCCCTGCACTGTGCCGCTCTTCATACACGTTCTCCGGAGCCTTGCGGAGCTCCGCACGAGGAGGAACAAGCAGCTCTTGGGTCCCCCAGGGGGGCCGTTACTGCCGCCTTCGTCGGTCACTTGTCTCATTGCAAGAGCCACAGAACCTCTGGACTCCACCCTTACGTCTGGGCCTCCGGGCCCAACGAGGGACGACCCCGGTGAGCCTCTGCGCCCAACTGCCCTCAGCCAGGCCTGGGCCTGGCCCCATCGCGTCCCACACACTCAACCAAAGCTCTGAGTATCAGGGTCCCCGAGAGCCACAGTCCTGGCCTGGCCCTCGCTCTGAAGTTGCACATCACTGCCCTGGTGACATGGCCCTTTTCACTTCCTCTTCCTCAGAAATTCAACTTCAGTAAACACAAGATGTATTTCTGGGAAGAGCTAATCAGTGAACAACCCGCACCCATCCCAGCCCCGCCTGTGTCTAGGGCTATAAATAGGGGCCTGCCTGGGAGCCCCAGATACCACGGCTTGGAAGGAAACTCATCTGGCACCTGCAGAGAGCTGCCACTTCCAGCAACAATGAGGAAAACGGGCGGCTCCCTGATCCTCACCTTGGCGCTTGTGACCCTCAGCGCCTCTTCAGAGAAAAAGGTACTGGGCAGGGTGAGGGGCCGAGGGGGCTGGGCGCTGGCTCTGGGGTGTCTCAGGGTGGGGCAGGGAGAGGGGTTGAGGGCACTGGGTGGGGCAGGGTGGGGGGCTAAGGGGGCTGGGCGCTGTCTCAGGCCAGGGCAGGAAGTAGTGAGAGCCTGAAGCGAGCGAGGGGCCATGGGTCAGGCTCTTCAGTGATCCATGGGGAGCTGAGGGCAGGGTGGGCCCTTGCCCTCGCCCCAGGATCACACTCTGGAGGGAGGCAGCCCCGTCAGTCCCAGCCACACGCGGGTCAAGCCCCACTCGCCCCGCTCAGACCAGGATGGTTGTTCCCTTGTGACGGGAATTCTCAGTGACCGGACACTAACCGCTCTGAGTGGGCGACAGTGCCAAGCCAGGGCGCCCCCCCAGTGCCCGAGGAAAAACCTCACAAGGCTCTAGCCACCCGTGGGGAGCCTGGACTGTCCCCCTGGGCCAGCGGCCACGCAGGACACTCAGAGCAGGGGGCGGGAAGCAGCCAGCTCAGTGTTATCCAGCCAGCAGAGTTCAACAAGACTAGCAATTCCCCAAAGTCTCCAACCCCCTTTGTCCTTCGAGAGCTTCCCCCGTCTCAGGTACCAGCTGGTGGGTCCCTGCCTGAGCCGCTGGGGTTAGAACGGGACAGATTTCACCACTGCTTTGCTGGGAACTCGCCTTCCTGGGACAGAAATGTCCCAGGCCAGAGTCCCTCTGGGGACGGGTCTTCCTGAGCAGACTTGGGGCAGCTCGGCTGGGGATCCATCCCTGTGCTGGGGGGTCCGCCAGGCCAGACGGGACCCAGAGCACCTCCGGGTGGTGCTGGAGAGAGCACCTCCCACAGGACGCTGTGCTGCACCTCTCCTGTCCTCCCGCCCAGCAGTCCCAGGGCAGACCAGGGAACCCACCACTTCTCTAGGGCCCCATCGGGGCCCTGCTGCTCTGGGGGACAGATCCCTGCTGCCTCCCCTGCCTCAGAGAAGGTCCCCTGGTTGTGTGTGGGGAGGGGACGGTGGCGTGGAGAGAGGAAGGGGGACGTGGTGAGGAGAGAGAAGGCAGAGCCCCCGCCCAGGGGCAGAGGGAGGCCAGGTGCTGTGTTTGGGAGGGTTTGATTTCTGCAGTTCACTTTGAATTTGGAGCGTGAGACAATCCCAGATAGAAATGGGGCAGGGGGACCTCAATGGCCAGGAGTCAGAGCACAGACCCCCTTGGTCACCGGTCATCTTCTGCTCTCGGGGTCACGGTCTCAGCGGGGCGTCTGACCTGCCTGACCCCACCTCTCCCCCGTGCTGACCACCCCCTCTCTTTCAGTGCACCCTGTCCGGATTCTGGCAGAACGAGCTGGGCTCTAACATGACCATCTCTGCCATGGACCAGGCCGGGCAGTTCTCTGGGGTTTACCTCACAGCGGTGTCAGCCGCAACAAAGCCGATCCTCGTGTCACCATTGAACGGATCCCAGCACGTCGACAACCTGCAGCAGCCGACCTTCGGGTTCACCGTCCAGTGGAGCTTCTCAGGTATGTGGCCCAACGGCTTCGGGCACCATCGCGGGGGGTCGTGGGGAGAGGAACTCAGTGCTCAATGGATCGGGTAAAAATCCCCCCAGCTCCACCCTCGGGCAGTGCCTGGTGCTGCCCCCCACCCCAACCTCCGTTCTGCAGCCTCCTCCTCCTCCTATTCCTGACCCTGCCTGTCTCAGGCCCCCCCTTCGGCCTGGCACCGCCTCCCCGTCTGATGCACCCAGTGGCTTCCCTGTTCTCCTGCAGAACCCCCCTGCCCTCCCCGCCTCTTCTCAGGGCTCTGAAACAGCTGTGAGACACTGGGAACAAAGTACAGGGGCTCCCCACACCTTCCTCTGCCCCGAACCTTCCCCCGGCTCTCCCCATCCTTTGCCTCCCGCAATAGCTGCTGCCAATTTGCTACTGTCAAAAGATACACCGGAGACTGTTCTGAGTAGCCAGAAACGCATCACGTAGCTTGGATCTGAGAACTGCCCAGCTCGGTGCTGCTGGCTGCTCTGCCTGGCCCCGTGCCCAGCAGCCTGCGCTGGCTGAGAAGGCTCATCATGAAGTAGTGACCCCCGTGACGGGGCTGTTCCTGGCAAGACCCAACTGAGAGTGTCAGATCAGGACAAATTGCTTCACAAGGGGCAGTTACAGCCCAAAGCTGGGGTTTCTCCACCTCTGAGGCAAACCAAACCCAGCCAAGCAGAGAAGACTTTGGTTTCGCCCCACTGGCTAGCCACAAGTCACACAAGCAATTCCCCTAGACACTCCAGCTTCCCAGTATCACCACCAGCAGCCACCTGTCCTGGGGACGAATGGTTATGAAAACCAATACCCCAAATAAAGGTTCCCCCGATAAATACCCCAATAAAGGTTCCCCCGATAAATACCCCAATAAAAGGTTCCCCCGATCCCAAAGGATCGGGGCTCAGTCCCAGGTCAATATACAAATCAGATCTCACCCATAAATCACGCTGTTTCCAATCCTTTAGAATCTAAAATCTAAAGGTTTATTCATAAAAGGAAAAAGATACAGGTGAGAGCGAGAACTGGTTAAATGGAATCAATTACATGCAGTAATGCAGGCCTGCACAACTCGGAAAGCAGCGAGGGCCATAATATGCAAAAAAACCAGCTGTGGGCCGAAAAGCCCCGCCCTCTCCCCGCCCACATCCACTTCCCCCCACCCCACCACTTGGCTTGCCCCACCCCTACTCACCCCCGCGGGCCGCACAGTGAGCCTGTATGGGCCGCATGTGGCCCCCAAGCCGCATGTTGTGCAGGCCTGCAGTAACGGATAAGTTCTTGGTTCAGGCTTGCATCAGTGGTAGAATAAACTGCAGGTTCGGATCAAGTCTCTGGAGAACAAACATCCCCAGCTGGGATGGGTCCTTCAGTCATTTCTTTAAAGCTTCAGTTTGTAGCAAAAGTTCCAGAGGTATGAAGGAAGAATGAAGACTGAAGACAAGATGGAGATCAGACATCAGCCTTTTATAGTCTTGCCAAGTGCAGGAATTCTCTTTGTCCTTTGCTGTGGAACATTACAGCAAAATGGAGTTTGGAGTCCATGGGCAGATCCCTGTCCCCTTGCTAAAGCACAGGACGTGTCTGCCTTCCCTTAGTGGGTCAACTGTGTAGCTGATGGTTCTTAATGGGCCATCAAGCAGGCTAAGGAGAGCTAAATCCAAGTTGTCTGGAATGTTACCCAGCAGCATAACATAAGTTTGAAATACAGACAGTAGAACCAAAAGTCATAATTTCACATACAAAAATGATCCCCACATACCGATAGCATAATCATAATCAGCCAACCATAACCTGGTCTTAGACACCTCCTATGACCCCCTTTACATAAGATTTGGAGCCGCTACAGGATCTTGGTTACAACAATGATGTATATGATCCTAGATTATTTCAATATCGTCTTACCACTGACCCCCACAACACTGAGTAACTGTGGTTCCTGCGTCAAAGTCCCTGCCCTCATCACACCTCTCGCTGGGCAGGGAACCAGCTGTTTGCCCTGGGTCACTTCTCTTCGGGAGGGGCACATTGTGGCAAAGTGGTTGCATTGGCCACGTCCTCGCCATTCTTGTGTGTATGCAGGACGGCTCTTCACAGCATGGCCACATTAATAACCTCTTAGCGTTTGTCTGCACTACACAACTGTTAACAACACAGCCGCCCCTTCTACCCGCTACGAGCAGGGCTCGCGTTGTCGAGAGGAGAGTTCTCTCCACGGTGTCGGAGTCCGTCAGAGACGTTAATGATTTCACTGCAACCCGACAATGGCCTTAGCCCCACGGCAGGTGGGGAACTGAGGCACCGAGACTGAGGAACTGGGGTGTCTCAGGGACTGGGAGCCCAGCGTAGGACACACGGGCCTGGTTGCTCAGATGTCCTGAGCCCCTGCAGCTCCCATTACCCACATGCAGCTGTGAGCACTCAGCCCAGCCGCATACCAGGCCCGGGGACCTGCTGGGGGCCCTGACAGGAGGAACGCACAGTGAGTGGCCACTCGATGTGGGGCACTCAGATATCTCCCTGGGGCCCAGCCTCCAACCTGAGGGTGACAGTACTGTCCCATCCCGCCCCGCACACCTCCAAATCTCTGACACCCAGACGGGGTCTGTCTAGCCGGGGCTGCAGCTGAACAGACTCTTTCCAGGATGTGTCCACGGCCGCCCTCGCATGAACTCAGCTCCAGCAAAGGCAGCAAGTGCCAGCCATGTCCAACCCTGCTCCATGCAGAGGTGAAAACCCCAGGGCTGGTGGGCACCGGGGCGCTTCCCTGGCAATGGTCTCTGTAGCCAAGACCTGTGAGGTCAGAGCTGGGGTCCATCCTGGGCACTGGCAGTGACTCCCAGAGGCCGGTCACTTCCCTCCCGTACATCGAGATCAGTGTCCGGACCCACCTCCCAGGCTGGGACATGCTTGTGCGAGAGAGGTGGTGCACAAGAGTAAGATCCTCCCACGACTGGCGCTCAGTGCAATCCCCCTCCCTCCCTACGCCCGTGGGCACCGTCCAGGAACACCAGGGCTCTGGGGGTCTCAAGCCGAGTATCGATGACATTCCCTCTAACTCCTGTTCGATTCCCTGCAGACTCGACGACCGTCTTCGTGGGACAGTGCTTCGTGGATGACCAGGGGGAACAAACTCTGCAGACTATGTGGCTGCTGCGAGAGAAGGTTGAATCTGCAGAGGAAAACTGGAAAGCGACCACGTGAGTGGTTGGGAACCCTCATTCCCCAGGGAGCAGAGCCATCTTGGGTGGTCCGCGTTCCCCAGCCCAGCTGGTGTGGAGGAGACTCAGGTGATGGGGTGGGGACCAGCCCCATGGCCAGAGGACACAGGCTCTGGTCTGCAGTGGGGCAATGGCACGTCTTCCCCGGGGGCTGCTGCACTGACCACGGCAGGTCAAGAAGAGCTCTGCCCCTACTTGGTTCCTCCAGCACTTCTTCCCTTTTTTAAAGATGGGCAGTACATCAGCCTTTCTCCAGTCCCCCGGGACCTCCCCCGATCTCCAGGAGTTTTCAAAGAGAATGGCCAATGGCTCTGCAATCACATCCGCCAACTCCTTTAGCATCCTCGGATGCAGCACATCCGGCCCCGTGGACTTGTGCTCATCCAGCTTTTCTAAATAGCCCTGAACCACTTCTTTCTCCACAGACAGCTGGTCACCTCCTCCCCATACTGTGCTGCCCAGGGCAGTCGTCTGGGAGCTGACCTTGTTCCTGAAGACAGAGACAAAAAAAGCATTGAGTACATTTGCTTTTTCCACATCCTCTGTCACTAGATTGCCTCTCTCATTCAGTAAGGGACCCACCCTTCCCTTGACTTTCTTCTTGTTGCTAACATACCTGAAGAAACCCTTCTCGTTACACTTAACATTCCTTGCTCGCTGCAACTCCAAGTGTGATTTAGCCTTCCTGATTTCACTCCTGCATGCCTGAGCAATATTTTTATATTCCTCCCTTGTCATTTCCCCAATCTTCCACTTCTTCGAAGATTCTTTTTTCTATTTACGATCAGCAAGGATTTCACTGTTAAGCCAAGCTGGTCACCTGCCATATTTACTATTCTTTCTACACATCGGGATGGTTTGTTTTTGCAACCTCAATAAGGATTCTTTAAAATACAGCCAGCTCTCCTGGACTCCTTTCCCCTTCGTGTTATTCTCCCAGGGGATCCTGCCCATCAGTTCCCTGAGGGAGTCAAAGTCTGCTTTTCTGAAGTCCAGAGTCCGTATTCTGCTGCTCTCCTTCTTCCCTGTGTCAGGATCCTGAACTCGACCATCTCATGGTCATTGCCTCCTAGGTTCCCATCCACTTTTGCTTCCCCTACGAATTCTTCCCGGTTTGTGAGCAGCAGGTCAAGAAGAGCTCTGCCCCTAGCTGGTTCCTTCAGCACTTGCACTAAGAAATTGTCCCCTACACAGTCCAAAAACTTCCTGGATTGCCTGTGCACCGCTGTATTGTCTTCTGTGCACTCTTCTGTTCTCAAGACTAAACAAGCCCAGTATTTTTACCCTTTCCTCAGGTTGCGTTTTCTAAACCGATGATCATTTTTCTTGCTCTCCTCTGGCCCTGCTCCAATTTCTCCACCTCTTTCCTAAAGTGCAGCACCCAGACCTGGCCCAGTCCTCCAGCCGAGGAGAGCAGGACAATCTCCTCCCGTGTCGTACATCTAACGCTCCTGTTAACACAGCCCTCGGTTATATCAGCCTTTTCCCCAGCTGCATCGCGCTGTTGGCTCGTGTGCAGTTTGCGACCCACGACACCCCCCAGCTGGGTGTCAGCAGCGCTGTCTCCTAGCCAGCCAGTCCCACTCTGGAGCTGTGCATAGGACTTTTTGCTTCTGGCTGAATATTTTGCACTTGTCTTCTTTGAATTTCATCCAGGTGAACTCAGACCAACTGTTCAATTTCTCAAGGTCGCTCTGGATTCTAATCCTGCCCCCCGCCCTTCCCAGCCTGGGGTCAACCCTACATGGTATAAACCCACTCGCCGTGCCATTGTCCAAGTCATTAATGAAAACCCGGAGGGGGACGTTCCCCAGACATGCGTGCTCAGCACCCACTCCGGGTGCCCTGGGGTGGGGTGTCCCTCTTTGGGCTTCTCTCTTCAGGCTGATGCACCTTGTGCCCCTGCCCCCCGTGTATGGGGCAGCCCCGAGCCAGGCCAGGCTGGGCCAGTAACACCGACTCTGTGCTTCCCCACAGGGTCGGCACAAACGTTTTCACCCGGATCAAGCAACAGAATATGGGCGAATCAGTGAGGAGCGATCTGTGACCAGTGACCCAGCACCACCATGACCACACCCTGCAGCCCCAGGGCTGCTGATCCCCCCGTCTGAGGTTGTTCTGGCCTCTCTCGAGAGCGTCTTGCCCACCCTCAGGGCTGTTTGCTGGGCTGCAGAGGCGCCTGGCTCTGTCTCCATCTCCCCTCGCTCTCCGGTTACCCCCCAAGAAGCGCGGTCCGCCCCCCCCCCCCCCGCTACAGTTTTGTTCCATTTCCAGTAAAGCTCCGGTGCTGAAGGCAAACAAGTCTCTGGTGTTTTTATCACTCTTGGGGTGAAGCTGTTGCTGAGCCGTGATTCCCACCTGCCCCTCCCCGGGTTCCTGGGAGGTGCCGGATTCTCTCCTCTGAGCTGGGCCCTTCCTGGGACGCCTCTTGGCAGGTTCACCCCCCGGCTTCCCTCCTTTGCTCCCTGCCCAGCGCTCTGGTGGCTCTAGCCAGGCTCCGGGGGTGCACCTGTCCCAACACACACCATGCCCAGAGGTGCACAACCACACGGGCACCCAACGTGCTGAGACAACGCAGCTGGCACCCAGCTCCCTCTTCATCTCCAGGAGTCCCAGCGGCCGGGTTCCTCTCGGTGCTGGGGACCGACCGGCTGCCCCGAGCCAGCATGGAGACAGAAGGATTTGGGGGGACAGTCGGTTCACATCCTGCCTGGCAAGGGGCTCCCCTCCCCGTGATCACAGACAGGCCCAGCTGGGTACAGGAGCCTGGTTCCAGAGGAAGGGAAAGGCGAGGAGAGGGGCTGTCTCAGGGGGAGGACATGGCTGAGAGCTGAGCTGAGCCTGCTATGAACCAGCGAGGGACGCAGAGTGTGGGTGCGGGAGCAGTAACAGCTGGGAGAGGAGCTGAGCTGTGAAGGGGGGGTGAGTGTCAGGGAGTGAGGGGGAGTCAGGGCCCTGCACCCCACTTCCTGGGATCCACCGGGACTCTCAGCCAGCCAGGAGAACAGAAGGTTTATTGGATGACAGGGACCCGGTCCAAACCAGAGCTCGTAGGTACAAACAGGACCCCACAGTCAGGTCCTGCCGGGGGCAGGGAGATTAGACCCCAAACTTAGGGCTCCCTCCTCTTCCCCAGCCAACTCCCCGCTACCAATCCCTGTAGCATCTCCCCCTCCCTTTGTCCAGGTTCCCGGATAGAAGGTGTCACCTCTCCCAACCCTCATACTGGGCTCAGGTTACAGCCTCAGGGATCTTCCCTAGGAGCCTCCCATCTCCCGTGTAACTTCCCTGCCCCACTCCCAGGTCAAATCCGCCCTGCTCCCTGCTGCGTCACAGGGCATCTCAGTGTTACCCACCCATGCTGGGAGAACCAGCTCTCCCTTTGCAGCCTGCCCCAGCTATGGCAGGGTCCGGGAGAGCTGCCGCAAGGACCCTTGGCTCCCAGCAGCGCTCCCAGCATCTGGGCTCCCAGCAGAAAGCACCCAGGGGATGTCTCTTTTTGGACTGCCCGTGGAAGGAGGCGCGTGCCCAGAGGTGTTTGACACTGTGGGGCTGGTGACAGGAGCCCCCGATAGGAGTTATTCCAGCCTGGGCCGCCAGCTAACCTGGGATGGCCGCTGGCCCCTCAGCACCTTAAGGTTCAATGAGCAGCACGTCAGGTGACCTCTCCCCCCTGCTTTGGCCCTGGCTAAGGAGCCTCCCAGGGTCCCCTCCACCCCCCCGACCCTCGTGCTGGGATCTATCTATAGCGGGTCACTGGCCGCACTCCTCACAGCTCTGCCCGGTCACACGGCCCTTCTCTTCACTTTGTCTCGCTGGCCCTGCCAGCGGCCTGGGCTGGAGATTGAATGTCAGCGAGACACCAACAAAATAGCCGAAGTGCCGCTCGCTTCTGGGAACTGCCAGCGAGGAACAAACCAGCCCAGCTCAGGTTGCAGCCCCTGCCT